>WNWK01027314.1:0-26430 GCA_009830355.1 Cherax destructor
AACATTCCATCCTTGTCCAATCGTCGTGATGCACATTGCCTTCGCTATTATGTTCGCTCTCATGACCTCCGCAATCCTTCCATGTATAGAATTGTCACAGATGTTAGTAGACGCTCTTTATTTGTTCATCGACCCTGTTTACTTCGTCTCTTTTCTCTTCGTCTACATTCGCTCTTGTCTTCCCTTCAGCTACCACCTTTCTATGTTCATGTGACATCTCCCTTTCCCCTACCCCCTTGGGAAGTTCCTGCTGTCCGTGTCTGTTCTTTTCCTCTACCTTGCGTGAAAGCCCAACTACCTACGGCGGCTTCTCGCTCTTTTTCTAGACCACTTCCGTTCTCATTCCCCTGACATCGCAGTATACACCGATGGTTCTAAGTCATCAGATGGCGTCGGATTCGCAGCAGTGTTTCTGGACAGCATCGTGCAAGGGCATCTATTACCCTTGACTAGCATATTTACAGATGAATTGTATGCCATTCTTGTGGCACTTATCCGTATTGCATCTATGCCTGTGTCACCATTTGTGGTCGTTTCAGATTCCCTTAGTGCTTTACAGGCTATCCGAAAATTTTATACACCTCACCCCTTAGTTCTTCGTATCCAACTTTGGTTACGCCGTATCTTTAGCAAACACAAAAATATTGGTTTTTGTTGGGTCCCTGGTCATGTTGACGTACAAGGCAATGAACACAGACACTGCTGCGCAGTCAGCAGTATATGACCTTCCAGTTTTATATAGAGGTGTTCCATTCACGGACTATTTTTCAGTCATTGCTACCCACCTTTGCACCCATTGGCAACAACGTTGGTCTGACCTGCTAAATAACAAACTTCGTTCTATTAAACCAAGTATGGGTTTCTGGCCTTCTTCTTGTCACCATTGTCGAGGTTGGGAGACTACACTCTCCCGTCTTCGCATCGGCCACACTCGTCTTACTCACGGGTATCTCATGGAGAGGCTCCCTGTCCCTCTCTGTGAGCATTGTCAGGTTCCAGTGTCTGTTCTCCATATTTTGTTGGACTGCCCACTATATCAATGAGCACGCAGAATTTACCTCTAACGTCGTCTTCGCTCTGCGGCCCTTTCTTTACTTTCCCTTCTTGCTGATGGATCCTCCTTTAATCCTGACTCTCTTGTTGACTTTTTGACAGAAACTGACTTACTACACAAACTCTGAAGATTATACCTCTAGCACCTCCCTCAGTCCCTTCTACCTCGATCTCTTGCTACCCTCCTCCCCTGCACTACCCACCGTCATCTAGCACTCCATACCCTACTAATCATCCCTCTCCCTCTTTCAACCCATTCTCCCTGCATCCTGCCTTACCCTTCTGCGCTGTATGTCCCTTTTGGTTTAGCGCTTCTTTTGATTATAATAATAATACAACAATATAGACACCTACATCAGTATAAACATGAACAATGTTAACACTAACAATAATGTTAATTCCAGCAACAATGTAAGCTCCCACAACAATGTTAACACTAGAAACAACATTAACACTAACAACATTGTTAACAACTTCATAAGTTTTACCATTAACTACATTGTTAACACCAACAGCATTGTTAACAGTAACAATAATGTTGACACCTACATCAGTGTTAGCACCAAAAATGTTAACACCAACACCAGTGTTAATGCCAACAACAATGTTACTACTAAAATAAAAGTTAACTCTAAAACAATGTTAACACTATCAAAATGTTAACAACAAAAACAATGTTAACTCCAACAAAAGTGCTAACACCAGCAACAGTGTTAACACCAATAACAATGTTAATACGTACACAGTGCTAACAAAACAATGCTAACGTCTACATCAATATGAACACTAACAGCAATGTTAATATCTACGTCAATTTGAACACCAACAACAATGTTAGCACGTTCATTGGTGTTAACACAGCAACAATGTTAGTACCTACATCAGTGTTAACAAAAACAGCAATGTTGTTAACATCATAACGTTAATGTTAACACCAAAACAATGTTAAAATTTACAAAAATGTAAACTGCAACAACAACGTTGACACTAGTGACAATGTTAACACTAGCAACAATGTTAACATTAACAATAATGTTAATACCAACAACAATGTTAATATCAGGAACAATGTTAACATCAACCACAGTGTTAAAAACAATGGAAAAAATAATAATTTTAATGCCAACATCGATGTTAACACTTCAACAATATTAACACCAACAGCAATGTTAACAGCTACATCAGTGTTAACACAAATAACAATATTAACACCAACAATAATGTTAACACCAACAAGAATGTTAACACCAAACAATGTTAACAATTGTAACAATGTTAACACCTGCAACAATATTAACACCAATAACAATGTTAACACTATCAACAATGTTAACACTAGCAACAGTGTTAACACTTAGAATAATGTTAACACTATCTACAATGTTAACACTAGCAACAATGCCAACACTAACAACAATGTTAACAATTGCAACAATGTTAACACTAATAACAATCTTAACACCTAAAATCAATGTTAACACAAAGAGTGTTATCATCTACAAGAATGTAAACACCTACTTTTGTGTTAACCTTATGAATTTTAACACCAACAATGTTAACTCCAACTACAACAATGTTTATACCTACATCAGTGTTAACACTATATTGTTAACCACACAAGCAATGTTAACACAAAATGCTGACATGTACACTATCATAAGAAAACTATGTCGTTGTTGCAGGCGGAGAGCACTGATAAAGGCTACGGAGGCTTCTTCCTTTATTTGCGATATCGTAGGTACACAGGCAGTGTGTTTAAATTGCCCTGGCCCTGAGGGGTCATGCTGCGAGGGAGAGAGGAGTAGACCTGTCGACTGAGTGAAGTCAGCTGCCAGAGTAAGAGAGAAGCAGGGTGATGCTGTTATGCAGAAAGTGTGATTACGCCTCCCTGGGCTTTCCCAGTTAAAACAGAAAGCGCTAAACCAGCATTTACACATGAATGGGTTGGTTATCAGAGGGTTCAGGGAAAATTCCTCGTTAGAAAAATATACATTTATTTAAGATAACACTATTGGCCCGACAAAGAAAAATTTTCACCATCATTCACTCCATCACTGTCTTGCCAGAGGCATGCTTACACTACAGCTACAAAACTGCAACATTAACACCCCTCCTTCAGAGTGCCGGCACTGTACTTCCCATCTCCAGGAATCAAGTTCGGCCTTCTGGTTTCCCTGAAACCCTTCATAAATGTTACCTTGCCTACACTCCAACAGCACGTCAAGTCCTAAAAACCATTTGTCTCCATTCGCTCCTATCTAACACACTCACGCACGCTTGCTGGAAGTCCAAGCCCCTTGCACATAAAACCTCATTTAAACCCTCCCTCCAACCTTTTCTAGGCCAACCCCTACCCCGCCTTCCCTCCACTACAGATTTATACACTCTTGAAGTCATTCTATTTTGTTCCATCCTCTCTATATGTCCAAACCATCTCAACAACCCCTCCTCAGCTCTCTGAATAATAGTTTTAGTAATCCCACACCTCCTAATCTCCACACCACTATATACACTCATTAACTCTACACCCATCTCTCTCTTGTGGCTGAAACACCTAAAACCAGATACATGAAGAGGCGGCAGGCTGGAGAGTCGCCGTAAAACAAACAAACACTGGGTGTATGTGGATAGCATCATCCACGGACACCATAAACTACCCTACTTTCCTGCTGAAAACATGTTAGCCAAATTCACCAGCTCTCACTCAACCAAATGAGCCCTGACCATATCAGAGCTCCAGAGAGCCTACTGATAAGGATTAAAATAGCCTATGGCGTGGATTTCCAACCCAGAGGAGTACAAAAACTTAGCTCAAATACAGTGTTCCCCGCTTTCTCTCCACTCCATGCTGCCTTCACGTGACGGCCCCAAGCGACGCCTACCCGCTAACCAAAACACAGTTGGAAAATAAATCCCTGGCAGGATTTCCTTATATTTCACAGTTTAAACTGCTTTACAGTACCCACAAAATGCATAGCATATTTTTAAAATTATGGTTGACATTTATCCAAAGGTCATACATTATTATTTACAGTTATGTTAGTTTATAAAATTTATGGCACTCTTCTCCACTCTATATGTATACATATATTTTCATGTCATGCAGAACCCTGCATGCCCACCAGGCTTGCCCTCTGATGGAAACTATTAAAAACTAGGCATGTAGACTTACAGTCTACATTTTGCTTGGCCACCTACTACATAGTCGTCCTCGACCATGCTTGGTTGAAAAAAAAACTCGGTCTCTCTCTCGCAGGAATAAGGCACAGAACACAGGATAAAAGCATATATATTTACATATGTGGACATGAAAAAAAAAACATCCTACAGGGAGCGAAGAATATAAAGGAATGTTCTAAAAACATCGTGGTCCAATGCAGTAAGCATCGATGGGCATCACTGCAACACAGGAGGCATAACTGTGGCTGAGCTGTGACATAACAGGGTATGGTCTCCTCTGGAACGTGAAGCAGTCATCGGAGTTGTCGTTGCAGGGTTCACTCATCTTGGGGCACAACCTGGTGGTGCCCTCGAGTGCAGCATCGTCAGTACTCGGCAACTGGGCAGTACTTCTTCTGGCAAGCAACTCAGGAGGACATTTCTCGACTGGTACTGTCGCTGGGGCTGTCACTGCTGGCGAGTGTGGAGTGAGTCTTGGCAGAGATGACTCAGCGAACATCTGGGAGTTATAACAGCTTACACCGGAACTGGAATGAGCGGGTTAGCAGCCAAAGTGACATCATCTTTGCATAGGTCCTCAGACTGGTTCTCTACATATAACTGTACTCCGGTGGTCAGGAGGTGAAGTGGAATGAGTCTCGATGGGAAATCGTTGCAGGTACAACTCAGCAGGGCGTCTATTAGCAGCTAACATAAAGAGCTTTCTGTACAAGAAGCTCAGATGCTGTAACTGATGCCTAGACTAACTAATGTCAGCTGTCAATGGTTAAGGGTGTAACACATGGGTGCTACAGTGGTCTGGGCGCAGTCCATACTTCGGGACACACGGAAAACTTGCACACACCTACTGCACATGCAGTACAACATAGCTTGCACTAGCAAATGATGCTTTTCTGTGCAAAAATCGACACTAAGCCATACACGAACATGTGAAACACCGACTGAGAGGAATTAGCATGTGACATATGCCTTCTCTCAATCTTCTCAACAATACTGAAACAATTTGCTCAATGTAAAACTATAATACTGTTGATATGACATCATGTGGTGATGTCAGATGTGATGTCATGAGGTGATGTCACAGGGTGACATCGCGAGGTGACGTCATGGGATGACATCAGGCAGCATCTTGATGTCAGCAGATGTCCAGGGTGACGTCAGGCAATGGTGATGTCATGGGTGATGCCAGGCAGCAGACAAACACCATGTGTCTTGGGATCTGGCTTGTTAACCCACATGGCTTGTAGATCCACATAGCTTGTAGATCCACGTGGCTTGTAGATCCACGTGGCTTGTAGATCAACGTGGCTTGCAGATCCACGTGGCTTGTAAATCCATGTGGCTTGTAGATCCACACGTGGCTTTGTGATCCACTTGGCTTTGAGTGACCTCGGGCACTCGGATACACAGTTCTGGCAGAGAATTCACACTGAATTAACAGAGAAACAGGAGAGAGGGAGTGGGTAGCATTGAGTGGTGTAGTGTGGTGGCGTGAGAGCATGGTAGCAGCGTGAGGCGAGGGGCATATGGTGGAACAAGGACTGCCATGACTTGTTACTCTCACCTCACAACACACAAGGGAGACACCCACACTAGACGCTGAAATCACCACAAACTCTCTTCTGACCTGCTGAAATAGCTGTGTTGAGCTTAACAACAACAGCAGAAGCATACAGGTGATGCTGAACATGTGACTAAGAAACAGCGTGGGGCACTGTGGGACGACGTCGTTGAAATTCGGCAAATTTCGGCCTGGATCCTGCTTGTACCTGTGTCTGGATGCTGAGACTTGTAGACTCAACATCAGGATAACTCGTTGAGAAACGGATGCTTCTTGTGTAGGTTATGAAGTGAAGACAACTTCATTCCCCTTCCTTCCCTCCTCCAGGAGTACACTTACTGCGAGCACCACCACTGTCACCAATTATCATAATGTAATTATGTCCTTGTTGCAGGCGGGAAGCAATGATAAAGGCTTCGGAGGCTTCTTCCTTCATTTGCGATATTGTGGGTACACAGGCAGTGTGTTTAAGTTGCCCTGGCCCCGAGGGGCCATGCTCTGAGGGAGAGAGGAGTAGACCTGTTGACTGAATGAAGTCAGCTGCCAGAGTGAGGGAGAGGCAGGGTGATGCCATTTGAAGTGGAATGCCCACCAGGCTTGCCCTTGGTGGAAACTATTAAAAACTATGCATGTAGGCTTACAGTCTACAACACCAGTGTTAACATCAACAATGTTAACACCTACAACAGTTTTAACTCCTACAACAATGTTAACACCTTCATCAGTGTTAAAACCAAGAACAGTGTTAACACCATCACTAATTTTAACACCATCACTAATTTTAACACCACTAATTTTAACACCATCACTAATTTTAACACCAACAACAATGTCAATACAAACAACAATGTTAACACCTAAATCAATGTTAACCAACAGCAATGTTAACACACACATCATTAACATTAATTAACACTATTGTTACAAAAAGATAATATTATATACAATAATATTATCTTTAATGTTAATAATATTTTATAAAGTAATATTATTAACATTAACAATAATGTTAAGATAAAGATTATGTTATCATATACAGTAACATTATTAACATTAACATAAGCAACAACTCACCCAGATTGTACGACTTGAAGAAGGTTGTTAGAAGTGGTGGTTGTCTGAGCATGGTTGTAGTGGTGGTCGAGTCTGAGGTGTGTACAGTGGTGGTGAGTGAGGGCAGCCAGCAGGTCAGGCAGGTCAGGCAGGTCATCAGGGTCACCCCAGATAGTAATCTCCACCTTGCAGGAACTGAGGTGTGATAAGAGACTAGCGTAGCTTCTCACACGTTCATCACGTATTAAAAACGCTTCTTCAGTATTAAATAAGTGAGATATTTCTTTGACAGTTACTGAAGACATCTTACTGCTGTCAAGGAGATGCAGCCACTGGTCGCTGCCACTCATGCCAGACTCTTGTAGGAGATGAACCACTTCCCGTGCAGGTGCCTCAGGCACCTGGTCTAGTACCAGGTGCAACAGCCCAGCCACATGTATCAGGACATTCTGGTACTTGTTCATGTGTACCCTGGATGACCTGATGCTCTCTTTTAACACTCCCCTGATACTGACAGGTGAAGGTGTAGGTGATGCTAGTGTACTTGATGCTGTTGTTGGTGACTGTGACATAGTTGTCGCAGGTGGTTGGGAAGACAGAGGTGGTGATGGTGATACAGTTGTCACAGGTGGTAGAAAAATGCAGATGGTGTTGGTGTAGATGATACAGTTATCACTGATGGTTGGGAAGACACAGGTGGTGTCTTCACCACTGGGAGTGGTGAAGATTGCAGCTGGTGCTTGAGTGTCATCACAATATGCAGAGCACTGAAGTAGTCTTGGATTCCCTTGTGTGGGCAGAGTAGCGCTCCTCGATGCCTTGCCAAGTCCATATTGGCTTCAGACTGAAGAAAGCAGACAGCATCTCATGGTAAGGTATACCATGTTTCTTACAAGCAGATATTAGTTGTTCTACAATCTCTTCTTCAAGACTCAACTGGTCACGTGAGAGACTCTCTAGTGATGTCGCGTATATTATCTTCAATATTTCTTGAACACTCTTCTGTAGAGTACTTCCATTCATCACCTTGGTCTCTGAATGCTTAGTTAATCTCTCTAATAACTTACTTTGACACATATGATGTATTTTATGGTAGAGTTCTGTTTGTGTTATGGTTATGTTTAACTTATCAGGTTCCTGGTCCAAGATGTAAATGAAAAATGTTAAATTCATTGGTAGACGTAAGTGTTCGTGAAGGTCTGCAACCTTCCACACCTTATTCACTAGTTCTTCAGTGTTTCTGTTACTGTTGGTCAGCTTAGTTATCTCCTGGTGAGTCTGAAGCACAAATTCTGCCATATTTTCTTTCTTTATGCCTAGTAGTTCAGCATTTCTCACATTATAGCCTTCAGGGATCGTCAAGCTGAACATTTCAACTGTTTCAGGTCTTGATGTGCAGATAAAAGTTGTGTCAACAGAGTTTTGGAATTCCAATAAAAGACTTGTGACTAATGTTCTGGAGTTGTTATTGAATTCATCCAGACCGTCAACTAATATTATTACCTTACAAAGCTTTATTATTTTAGGCAGAATATTTCTGAATTTTGCTGAAACATCTGGTAATGTCGGTCCAGAAGGTGCTGGTAGGAGTTGATGGTGGGGTCCCTACACTGTACCCACAGTAAGAGATCATAATTATCTAAGCCCTTCATGTTACCTTGACCACCTTGTAACCATTCCTCTGTTATTAGCTTCACTAGAGTGGTCTTGCCACTGCCTGCCACACCTTCAAGCAGCAGTATTTGAGGTCGCAGAGGAACCTGTTGTTGTGTGCCAGAGCTCACACATGATGCCACAGATGTTGTCTGGACAAGTGAGAGTAGGTCTCCATAATCTATGTGTTTATTTTTACCTCTACGTTTCCTTGTTTACTTCAATATCGACAAAAATTTTGTCTACTTTAAGTTGAAAATTGTCGGTGATAAAAGATACTGGGTTAACATTAGTGATTTTCTAAAATCTTCTCCAGTTTATCACAACTATCTTGAATGATAACTTGTTTTATATCATCAATACAATACTTCAATATGTCATCCTCTACGAGAATCTCATCCATGATGGAGTCCAGGTTATCATTCATCAGCTGGATCTCCTTGCTAACTTCAGCCTGGTCTCTGCCATACCTCTCTCCAGATGTCTTGAGACAACCAGTTAACAACTCCCGAAGCTTCATCATATTTTCATAATAATCTTTATCAGTAACTGCCAGTGGACCGTGAACAGCATCGTTCCTCATGTTCTTTATGGCAATGACGTAGTACTCCATTTCTTTTTTACTCTCAGTGATCCATATTGGATCACTGAGAAGAGCAACATTCTCACAAGCAAGTTGGATGCTGCAACACAACAGTGCAACATCAAACTCTCTTCCATCTGCACTTTTATTAATCAGTTTCTTTTGTGTTTTGTTAAACTTTCGATCTTTACTTCTGAGTTTTAAGTAGTTGGCAGATGATGTTTGTTTCAAGTTGTTTAAGTAATGATCGAGGTTTGTAGTTGCAGGTTTATCTGGTGTTCCCCAACAGAATGTGTGATGCAACACTCGTCTACCACATTCACTCAAAGCTTTCAGCATTCTGAAGCCTTTATTTTCATCCTTAATTATTACAGCCATGATACAGTAGTACCAAGATGATGTTAATAATGTTACTGACAGTGCTGCTGTTGCTTCTCAGATATTGTTGCTGACAGTGCTGCTGTTGCTTCTCAGATATTGTTGCTGACGTACCTCCAGATACATACATACCAAACACGCTGAAAAAATAAATGATATGATTTGAAATATGTGTAACATTACAAGCATGAGACTGTAACATGCATAATATCACAAGTGTCAGACTGTAACATGTATAATATTACAAGTGACAGACTGTAACATGCATAATATCACAAGTGTCAGACTGTAACATGTATAATATTACAAGTGACAGACTGTAATATGTATAATATTACAAGAGACAGACTGTAACATGTATAATATTACAAGTGACAGACTGTAACATGTATATTATTACACGTGACAGACTGTAACATGTATAATATTACAAGTGACAGACTGTAACATGCATAATATCACAAGTGTCAGACTGTAACATGTATAATATTACAAGTGACAGACTGTAATATGTATAATATTACAAGAGACAGACTGTAACATGTATAATATTACAAGTGACAGACTGTAACATGTATATTATTACAAGTGACAGACTGTAACATGCATAATATTACAAGTGACAGACTGTAACATGTATATTATTACACGTGACAGACTGTAACATGTATAATATTACAAGTGACAGACTGTAATATGTATAATATTACAAGTGACAGACTGTAACATGTATAATATTACAAGTGACAGACTGTAACATGTATATTAATACAAGTGACAGACTGTAACATGCATAATATTACACGTGACAGACTGTAACATGTATATTATTACAAGTGTCAGACTGTAACATGTATATTATTACACGTGACAGACTGTAACATGTATAATATTACAAGTGACAGACTGTAACATGTATAATATTACAAGTGACAGACTGTAACATGTATAATATTACAAGTGACAGACTGTAACATGTATAATAATACAAGTGACAGACTGCAACATGCATAATATTACAAGTGACAGACTGTAACATGTATATTATTACAAGTGACAGACTGTAACATGTATAATAATACAAGTGACAGACTGTAACATGCATAATATTACACGTGACAGACTGTAACATGTATAATATTACAGTGACAGACTGTAACATGTAATATTACAAGTGACAGACTGTAACATGTATAATATTACAAGTGACAGACTGTAACATGCATAATATTACAAGTGACAGACTGTAACATGTATATTATTACAAGTGACAGACTGTAACATGTATAATAATACAAGTGACAGACTGTAACATGCATAATATTACACGTGACAGACTGTAACATGTATATTATTACAAGTGACAGACTGTAACATGTATATTATTACACGTGACAGACTGTAACATGTATAATATTACAAGTGACAGACTGTAACATGTATATTATTACACGTGACAGACTGTAACATGCATAATATTACAAGTGACAGACTGTAACATGCATAATATTACAAGTGACAGACTGTAACATGTATAATATTACAAGTGACAGACTGTAACATGTATAATATTACAAGTGACAGACTGTAACATGCATAATATTACAAGTGACAGACTGTAACATGCATAATATTACAAGTGACAGACTGTAACATGCATAATATTACAAGTGACAGACTGTAACATGTATATTATTACACATGACAGACTGTAACATGTATATTATTACACGTGACAGACTGTAACATGCATATTATTACACATGACAGACTGTAACATGTATATTATTACAAGTGACAGACTGTAACATGTATAATATTACAAGTGACAGACTGTAACATGTATATTATTACACATGACAGACTGTAACATGTATATTATTACACGTGAAAGACTGTAACATGCATAATATTACAAGTGACAGACTGTAACATGCATAATATTACAAGTGACAGACTGTAACATGCATAATATTACAAGTGACAGACTGTAACATGTATATTACAAGTGACAGACTGTAACATGTATAATATTACAAGTGACAGACTGTAACATGTATATTATTACACATGACAGACTGTAACATGTATATTATTACAAGTGACAGACTGTAACATGTATATTATTACAAGTGACAGACTGTAACATGTATATTATTACAAGTGACAGACTGTAACATGTATATTATTACACACGATAGACTGTAACATGTATATTATTACACGTGACAGACTGTAACATGTATATTATTACAAGTGACAGACTGTAACATGTATATTATTACAAGTGACAGACTGTAACATGTATAATATTATAAGTGACAGACTGTAACATGTATATTATTACACGTGACAGACTGTAACATGTATATTATTACAAGTGTCAGACTGTAACATGTATATTATTACACACGATAGACTGTAACATGTATAATATTACAAGTGACAGACTGTAACATGTATATTATTACAAGTGTCAGACTGTAACATGTATATTATTACAAGTGACAGACTGTAACATGTATAATATTACAAGTGACAGACTGTAACATGTATATTATTACACGTGACAGACTGTAACATGTATATTATTACACGTGACAGACTGTAACATGTATAATATTACAAGTGACAGACTGTAACATGTATATTATTACACGTGACAGACTGTAACATGTATATTATTACACGTGACAGACTGTAACATGTATAATATTACAAGTGACAGACAGTAACATTTATATTATTACACGTGACAGACTGTAACATGTATATTATTACAAGTGACAGACTGTAATATGTATATTATTACAAGTGACAGACTGTAACATGTATAATATTATAAGTGACAGACTGTAACATGTATATTATTACAAGTGTCAGACTGTAACATGTATATTATTACAAGTGACAGACTGTAACATGTATAATATTACAAGTGACAGACTGTAACATGTATATTATTACACGTGACAGACTGTAACATGTATATTATTACACGTGACAGACTGTAACATGTATAATATTACAAGTGACAGACTGTAACATGTATATTATTACACGCGACAGACTGTAACATGTATATTATTACACGTGTCAGACTGTAACATGTATATTATTACACGTGACAGACTGTAACATGCATAATATTACAAGTGACAGACTGTAACATGTATAATATTACAAGTGACAGACTGTAACATGCATAATATTACAAGTGACAGACTGTAACATGCATAATATTAAAAGTGACAGACTGTAACATGCATAATATTACAAGTGACAGACTGTAACATGCATAATATTACAAGTGACAGACTGTAACATGCATAATATTACAAGTGACAGACTGTAACATGTATAATATTACAAGTGACAGACTGTAACATGTATATTATTACAAGTGACAGACTGTAACATGTATAATATTACAAGTGACAGACTGTAACATGCATAATATTACAAGTGACAGACTGTAACATGCATAATATTACAAGTGACAGACTGTAACATGTATATTATTACACGTGACAGGCTGTAACATGTATATTATTACAAGTGTCAGATTGTAACATGTATATTATTACACATGACAGACTGTAACATGTATAATATTACAAGTGACAGACTGTAAAATGTATATTATTACAAGTGTCAGACTGTAACATGTATATTACAAGTGACAGACTGTAACATGTATAATATTACAAGTGACAGACTGTAACATGTATATTATTACACGTGAAAGACTGTAACATGCATAATATTACAAGTGACAGACTGTAACATGTATAATATTACAAGTGTCAGACTGTAACATGTATAATATTACAAGTGTCAGACTGTAACATGTATATTACACGTGACAGACTGTAACATGTATATTATTACACATGACAGACTGTAACATTTTATGTTACACATGACAGACTGTAACATGTATAATATTATTGCCACGGATATCTCTCCATCGAACCTGTGCAGTAAGACTGGAGCTTTCTTTCTCTCAGTATCTGGCCAGTTTTTGGGGAAACGTTAGTGAGTTATCTGTGGGTCTTAAGTGGACAGGCAGCTTTTGTAAATGGTATGTACCAGCGTCGTCTCTTAAGTTCAGTCTGGGCTAGTGTCTACTGATTAGATATTGCTTGGAGGATACCCTAGGGCTGGGGATTCTGAGTTAATACAAGACACTAATACCACTCAATTTACAGATTAAGAATCTTCCTGCACACATGGTGTTTGGGAGGGTTCGCTTAGGAAGATCTAGGATCCACAATTCCACTCCATCAAGTAAGTTAAACCCCTTTCCAGTATCGTGTAAGCATTGGAATTCCTTTACTGCAGTTAGCTAGAAATTTGTCCATAGCCACTTGTAAGTCCTGAGAGGAAAGTGTCTCAGGTGTCGGTGTCAACAGTGCTTCCCAGTGCAGCTTACAAGAGGCAGTCCAAAACAAGTTTCTACAGCCCCTCAGTTAGCCAACCAGCTGGTCATTTTAGCCAACCAGCCAGCTGGTCAGCCAGCCAGCCAGCTGGTCAGCCAGCCAGCTGGTCAGCCAGCCAGCTGGTCAATGACCAGCTGGTCAGCCAGCCAACCAGCAGTTATTTATTGTAGTAGCAAGGGTGTATATATACAAAATATGGTTTATATTGGTCTCTGGGACATAAAGTTACTTGAAAAATAATATATTAAAAAATAAAAGAAAAAAGTAGAAAAAAAAAAAAAAAACTATTGTAATAACCGGAGTCACCGATGTTGCTGTCAGCGGTTCAGTTTTGGTCAACTTGAAGCCTCCATGTCTCCGTAGTATTGATCTCAATTTTTTGTTTAGCCATTTAAGATTAAGAAAAAAACTCTATCATTTCATAAAGTGATTTCTTATTGTTTCCCATGTTAAAAGTCCGTTTTCTTTGAGTACACCAGCGATGCAATAGAGAAAACCGTATATTTATAAGCAAGACATTTCATTGGTCTCCGATGACTTCACTCTCGGTATATGACACTTATTATTATTTTGGCCGTCTTTATTATGCTTTTATCTTATAAATCTTATGTCTGATATCATTATTGAATAAATGTTATAAGCAGATAAAGTGTATTAGAAAATAATAACGTCAGTATAAAAACATTTTTTTATTTTTTTTTTATTAACACATCTGACACGATTCCCTTCTTTTAAGGTAGGGTGACCCTAAAAACAAAAACTTTCATCATCATTCACTACCATCACTATCTTGCCCAGGGGTGCTTTACACTACAGTTATAAAACTGCAACATTAACACCCCTCCTTCAGAGTGTGAACACTGTACTCCCTATCTCCAGGACTCAGGTCCGGCCTGCCAGTTTCCTGAATCCCTTCATAAATGAAAACATTTGTTGGGGAGTATCAAACCGCCTGATCATGCCTTTATCGTCATGGCTGCCTCTTGACTCACTCCCACCTCTGTATACTATTTTTACCTAATGTGTCGTAAAGATAATATGTTTCAAGTAGCTATAATTTGCTTTAAAACGTTGTATTAAAATGAAGTTTTTACCAAAAATATTTTAGATTCTTAAACTATATTTCTGTCAACAAACTAATTATCCATATTTTTCAATTATTTTCAGTGCACTCCACCAAAAATTACCATACCCCTCCTCCCTCAGGCTCTGTTTCTCCCTAAACACACTACTTGTGAGAATTGTGAGAATAAGTCTATCTGGGACACCGCCACTAGCAATAAACAAACTCCCAGGAGATGACAGACTCGTATAATTTTACCCAGTCATTCCCTTTAAGGTATGTGAGGAACTTTACCCGCTCACAACCTTTTGCGAGGAGGTTACCTTCAATATTCTTGTTAGCCCACTGCACTCTGGACCAGTATAAATAAATCTGAAGATCATTTATTATAGTTATGTTAAATTTAAGTGGACTGTATTGGTTATTAAACAACTGATCAATCAGGAGAAGAGGAGTAGAGAACAGACAGTTAAATTAACATGACCCATCACTCACCCAATTAACAGCATCATGGTGATTGTATCGTAGATCGTTGACCTGGCTAAAGTGCATCTATGTGCGTAACAATATCATTGGCCAATAACAAAGTTGCAAGCAGAGTACGTACTTGGCTTTAGATGGGGGTCGTTCCGTTGTTGACGTCCTCCTGCGATCTGATTCGGTAGCGATGGTATTAGCTGTCTCGTCGAGTCAAGGAAGGTTAATTTCAAATGCACTCTTATACGCCCACGAGACCGAGCGTTAGTTAACATGCTGGTTGGTCGGGAGTGCGAATCAGAATCCTCTCACTAATCCGACCTTTTGTACTGTTTATGCGTATAACTTTACATATTACGTATATCCCGACTGATGCCCTAGTTTATACATTCACAGTCTCGATACTTGAATTTCAGGTGAATAACTTGCGATATGTTAGTTCATTCAATCGCATCCAATATGGCGGTCGGGGTATGGCGTGCCCAAGCTAGACACGCTGGGGTACAATCAACCCTGATTATTACAACTCAGTTTCACTATATTCCACCATTATTAAAGTTCATCAAATATATTTCAGTCTCTTCTCCAGACGAACTCCCCAGCATCAGGGTTGACTTTATCCTGCCGTATGGTCATTTCCACTCAGTTCAAATAGGCCTATGGCCGGCGTCACTTTCGCCCGGCACCTTATTCCTGGTGTCCGGTGCTGGACCTCCTGGACCGATTGTCCCACTTGATATTCCTCCACGTACGAAGGAGGGTAATTAAATCCGATTTGGGGAGGCGGAATCTCCAAATTTTACTGAGCCATACCGACTTGAACTCCTGATGGGTAGGCTGGCTGTCACTCACTGCCCATTCCCCTCTACCTCCTCCCTGCCCAGCCTCTTCCTGCTTCCTCCCGCTGGTATGATGGTTCTCTATTACATACCCCATGTACCAGCGGTACGTGGAGATATCTGTTCATATTGGAAAGTTTATCAATTACAACTTTCAGGGAAAATACCAATATTTTCCACACTACTCTTCTACTGTTTTTGCTGTAATGTAGCACCTGTTTGTGCTTAGGCATGCTGCAATCAACTCTCCCAACAGTTATCCAGACACATTGACAGGGGTACAAGAGCTATACTTTATCACTGTATGGCCATAAAATAAGAGATCTCCCAAAAAAGAACTTGCAATAATTACTTTTCGTTGTTTGCTAATATTATTGTCTACATTATGTGACATGTTGGATGATTTCATTTTCTGTAATCTTAATGATACTGTCGTAGAGTTTTCTGGCTTGTGTTTTAACTCTCGAAAAAGTTATATTACATTATTCAAGACTCATTTGCAGCAGAGGGACAAGAGCTATTTTCCAACATTGTCTGTGGGATGAAGAGATATCTTAAATACTTGCATTGACTCTCATTTCCTGACTGCTAATATTCCAAAGTGTTCAGTAAAAGGTATGAAATACCGACGAACTGAGAAAGATATTAAAGTCAAGAAAGTAATAATTTTAAACTTTATTCAAATAAAAATTTCGCCGGCATAACTGGCACTTTCCTAAATATTTGAGAAAGGCTTCCAGAGTTGAGCAAATTAATACTTACCTGCCGTTATTATCTGCACCAGAGATTCCCAATGTTGGCGAGTTTTCGGCCCCTGGAGGCGGTGGAAAGATGCAGTGGGGCATTGAGGAAAAGGTGGAGGCCAAGGTGGTATCAGAACCAAGGGCGTTTGTTTTACAAAATCATATGACAAAATCTAAGTTATGAACACTTAAGTAACACAAATGCTTCACAAAGAATAAAAAATTAACATAGAATTATACATGAAAGTATTTTTATTTTATTTTGTGGCATGAAAAGACATCCACTTACTAACATTCTTCTTGTGCAACAAATGAGTAGTACCAACGATGACGGGTTGTTATCGTGGCTTCATCAGTTTCTTGAAAAACTGTACCTGGTATTATTTACGATGCACTGTGTAATCCTGAACAGTATGTAGTTTGCAAAACACTAAGTAGTCGACTTCACAAACCATTAAGCACTGTTATCACGGCAGTAAATATAATCAAGGCACACTCTCAATTCAGACTGTTCGACAGCTCTGCACTGAGAATGCTAAAGATTTTGAACATTTGATGTTGCAGCGAAGTTAGACGGCTGTCAAAGGGGAAAAATTTTTGAGTCGTTTCTATTCATTTTTTTAAAAAAGTTATTGAATTCTTCGAAGACTCCCAAATTTCGTTCTATGTGATGAACTAAGCATGACATTGCTTATTTGTCAGATGTATTCTAAAAGTTCAACTAGGTTAATTTTCAATTGCTAAGTCAAATCAGCCCTTTTTTCCCCTATTGTTATTCAAATGTAAAAAGGCCCCTCGTGAACTCTTTCAGTTTCCCCCCTCTGAAAATTGGGGGAAAGCATAAAAGGGTAAAACCCTTTAAGTGTCTTCTCCCCCTGAAATGAGCTGCATGAGACATGTCTGTCCCGATTTCATGATTTTTTTTTTTTAAAAAATCGGACTGGGGGGATCAGTCCATTCCTAGAAAAATTATCAAAGAGGAAATAGGAATGGTGGAGGAAAAATTATTTCAATCAAAAATGATATTGGAAACTGAGGAAAAAATTAAAAAAATCATATAAAAAATTTTTGGGTTTCAGAAAAAAAAAACATTTCTGACCCTCCCCTTCTCCCGTGGAACAAAGTCAAGATGTACTTTTTGCCTTCTCAACATCCTTTTTAGTAGAGCGAGACTTCAGTTCAAAGACAGTTTAGCTACAGATGAGATACAAATTTACCCTTTCATTTTTAAATAAGTTGGCATACTATGTTAATTTTCATTAGTGAAATAAATACCTTGTTGATAGTGTTAGATTAGTTGTTGTTTTTTAATTTGCATTAAACCAAAAATTTTTGGGAAATTATTTTATGGATTTCACAGGTACAAAACCCGCTTAACTTTTCACACATTTAAATGGGAAGAACTCTGGCACATTTTTAAAAAGACTAAACTTCTGAATAATGTACTCGGAGACATGTGCGACTTTAGTAATAATTGGTCACCATATTACTCCTTCGATGCCCCTCGTCTCAGCTCCCCAACTCACGTCTGGACATTTATATGAACATACAGTTCTTGAATTTGTATTAAAAAGAATATTTTAAAAAAAGTAACATGGGTGTATTAAAACTGGACTGTAAATGATTATTCAAAAATTACTGGGAAATTGACGACTAAAGTCCGTACCTAAAGTCAGTACCTGACCAGCCGGGCTGTGGTCCAGTTGGGGTTTCGTGCGGAACAGTAACAACCTGGTTGATCAGGCCCCGATCCACTGGAGGGGCCCGGTCCAAACCGGGCCGCGGGGGCGTTGACCCCCCGAACCCTCTCCAAATTTAAAGGGTTTGTTTTTTTCTTAAAATTACAACCTCAGGTTCTCAAGGCCTGTTATCCCCGAGTGAAAAAAGGGGCTTGGAGCAAAATAAACATAGTAGAAAACTTTGAATTGTATTTTCCTTCACCAAGTATATTAGAATTATACAAAGTATGTACACTATATACAGCAGAATAGGTTTTAGTGCATGCCACGATAGTCAAGGCAAAACAGCACCCAAAAGGGGGAAAGGGAGACAACCATGCATCAACCAGGACAGAATGAAAATGACAAGGGTAAAACGTGCGTGGTAACCATGTCCTTTTACAATTACCAGATCCACATTATGATTGGCTGAACCTAGGTACTGATCTGATGATGTTACTCCGATCATCAGATCCTTAGTGCCTGGTTCGCTGGTTGGAGTAGCCTTTATGAAGGTGTGACATGCACCCAAAAAAGGTTACATATTCTTTGCATGCCCATTCTATAAAACCTTTATACATTAAACAACAAGAAATAAATCTTCCAAATTATGGTCTTGATGATATATCTAATGTCTCCCACTAGGCAGGTACTCTAATATTGTCTAATAACTCATTTTCCTTACCTGTTATGTGAGAATTTTTTATATTTTATTGAAAAAACAATTATAACATATACATAATCTTAAATACAAGAAAATACAAAAATGATTACGTAAGTCTA
The DNA here is from genome assembly GCA_009830355.1 of Cherax destructor. Lineage (NCBI taxonomy): Eukaryota > Metazoa > Arthropoda > Malacostraca > Decapoda > Parastacidae > Cherax > Cherax destructor. The sequence continues at coordinate 19,527 of WNWK01027314.1, forward strand.
AGCAATCGTCCCAAATACTGGGTACAAGACAAAATCGTACAAACAATATAAATGTAACAACTCAACACAACCCACATTACTAAATCAAAGCCCATTTACAGACCAACCTCTGTCATACCAACCAAACCCCACCCCCTACGAAAAATCCTAACTGTTGATGCCACATGCCCAACATATCCACAACCTCCAGTGATGCCCACTATACATTACAACAAAGACTATAAAACACACAACCACAACTCGTAGAAACCATTTATAAATTACATGCACATTACAATACGTGAAATCAGTCCTACTGTCAGAAATACAGCAACATCCGATACACATAATTCAACGACAGACACATCACACGGTTGCCACACCTGCTCGCCGATGCTGAAGACTCACCTGTGAGCAGGGGGTAAATGTACCCTACACAAATCTACACCACAGAGTACACCCCCATCACACTATATACATTAGGGGAACCCCAATGGGTCTCAAGACCAACACAGCCATGTCTCAAAAGACACAAGTGTGACATCAACTCAAAACCACACATCAAAACCCCAAACAGGACAAAATATATGCCTTCCTCACATAGTGCATACAAACACATACAACAAAACAATGATACCCCCATCCCTAAGCTAACCAACCTCGATCCATCAGCACAATCACAAGCCCCAGCAGCCCCATGAGACCAGCCCATCGGATACCCTTGACACTCACAAAGACCACAAGACCCCCATGTTGAAATCCCTGTAACCCACAGGAAAATCCCCCACCCACTCCCCCATATATGTCCCTATTTCGGTCTTGTTCTATAAAAACCTGTGGCCAGTGCCATCGATCGTTTACTAACCCCTTTGTCCACATAGCCCATGAAATGAAAAAAAAATCTGCCATCACATACGCCACTGCTCTCTGAACCTCCACCCCACTCCCCCCCACAAAAACGGAGCCCTCACATCAAAAACCACCCCCACTAAGCAAATCCACACGCCCAACCATTCCCCCATGACACCTAAACGCTCACAAAAATATACACTTAAATGCATTTTTCATCCTCCCACAACCCCCCCACCCACCCTAAGGCCTCTTTTGAAAACCCCCCGGTGTTCCCATGAAGAAACCCGAAAAAATACCTCCCCGGGGGAACCCCGCATCTCCAAACCTCCCCAAATATCCTTAAGCATCAGAGGGTACCTTCCCACCCTCCACCTCCAGACCCCGTTCTCAATAGTCCTGCCCATATGTGTCGGATCCTAACAAAAAGTGGCCCCTTCATGTCTCAATTCCTCAAATCCCGCCCTCCCCCCACCTCCCCATTCCTCATGCAGGGCCCCTTTCCCCTTCCCCAACCCCCCCCAGGTACCCCGCCTCACATAAACACTCTTTAATCAGCATTCCAAAGGGAAACCCCCAGCCCCCTGGCTGGGGCTAATATCCCCCTTTTTCCCCAAAACCCAACCCGATCCCCAAAAAAACAAACCCTAGCAAACCCAAACGTCCCCCCCCAACATGCCATATTTTTCTCTATAACAACATGTTAACTTTCCCCTTGGTCACGTGAGATTGCGCCACAAAACCCTCTAATCTACCCACACCCTCTTTATCCCTCAATTCCACCCTCGCCTCCCCCCATCCCTCCTTTACAAACCCCTTCAGGGGCACTAAACACCACCTCCCCCTGCCTCGCCCCCCCATCCCCCCCAGTCCTCTCTCATGAAATTTTGACTTATCCTCATTTCGACATCTTGTCCCTTTCCCCCAAAAACCCCAACAACCCTGTTTGGGAAAAAAACACATAAGCATATAATGTACCTTTTTTTACAACGTTTCGGCCCTGCAGTGGGCTTTGATCCCCTACATTTTCTGTCTTCCATCCTCGGTAGTCGCCCTGTTTCGATATATTGTTAAAGTTGGTGTTAGTAGTACACACGGGGTTTTGCTCTTTTTTCGGACCCATGGAGGTTGTTTTTTGCCCCATCGCCGGGGTATCCCTTCCAGCCTCTTCCTTTTTTACGGTTGCATTTTTGCCCAACATGATTGTTTCCCCCACCCTTCAGTCTTTCTGGGTACATTCTGTCTCCTCGGGAACATATTAAATCTCATGTTTAGCTCTTCACATCTTTTCTGTCGTTTTTGTAATCTCCTCATTCCCTTTCCCCCCCCTGATTACCGGTCCTTTACTTTTTTTTCCTCCTGTGTGGCTATTCAACAGCTTCGGGGTTTGTTTTGGGGCCCGCTGTCATTTTTGTATTTCGTTGGGCCCCCTTTCTTCCTCTGCATATTCATTTTTGGCTCTACAACTGCTCCTTATTCTCCTAGGTCCTTTTCTTTCTTCTTCTTCCATTCTCTTTAAAACTTGGGTTTTGGGTTTCTCGCTTTTCTTTAAAAGGGCTCATCCTGGCCTTCTCTTATTTCTGATACCCTTTGGGGCAAAACCTCTTCAGCCCTTTTTTCATATTGTTGTGTGCTAATTCTGTTGAGGGAAATTTTTTTATGCCTGTTTGTTCCCCTCTTGTAGTTTTACTTCATTTGTCCTGCCTTTCCTGCTTCTCTCTACCTTCTAATCCCCTAAGCAATCAATGTCAGAACCACATGGTCACTGGGGTGGGTCTTTCATATGAGATGTCCTCAAAATCTGCCCACTCAAAGGGGAATACTAGATCCTGTCTTGCTGGTTCATCCTCTCCTCTCTCTCTGGTGTTTCCTTAGTGTTGGTACATGCGTTTCAGTAACATCCATCATTTTGCCCCCCACGTTTCTCCCACATGTGGCCCCCGGGTTCTCCCATCAATATCCTTTGATTGAAGCCCCCAACAATCAGCAGTTTTGCCTTTTTTTTAAAACCCTTCTGGCCCTTCAACCAGTGTTCAACCATCGTCTTTACCTCATCATCTTTTCCCTTTGTTGTTCTGTTGTGGGTTATCCCTCTAAATTTACCACCGGGACCTCCAGACGGGAAGTTTCCCCTTTAGCCCCCTTTTCCCCTTTGTAAAGGAACAGGGGAAAAAATATTAAAACCCCATTGATTTTGAAGAGCAGTGCTACTCCTCACCCCACCCCCTCTTTTCCCTTTTTTTCCTCAGAATCGTATCATTTGGGAAAAAAGACATCTGTTATCATTTGTGAGCTTGGTTTTTGTGAAACTATGATAGCCGGGTCCTCTTTTATTATTTCGTGCCCTCCTCCGCATTCATTTTTCCTTCGCGTTGGTGTACCATACCTTCAGTTCCCCTCCCCCACTGCGTTCTGGGGAGTGGGGTGGGGTGGGGACTTGGCAGTGTGGGGTGGAGGCTGTATGGATTGTGGTTTGTTTTTGGGATAGCGTGTTTGGCTGTGTGGTTCTGAGGGTGGTTCTGTGTGCTTGTGCTTGTTGCTCTGCCATGCTCTGGTTGTTCTCGATGATTCTATCCTTGTCTCTTTTCCTACCCCCTTTTTTTCTGTCCTCTCTCTCAGCTGGTCATTCTGTTCTTGTTCTGTCGCAGTCTGGGAGGACCCTTTTGTATGCTGAGGATTCCTTCAGACGTTGTTTCTCTTGCAGGATCCTGTTCCGACATTTCTGTCTTGAAAATCAGTCTGACCAGCCGATTTCCCCTTGGAAGTGCCCCCTTTATTCTCTGAAAATTTACTATCTCAGTCATGTCCTCCTCACCTATTTGTTTGATGTTTTCAATCTCCTGCTTTTGTTTCTGCAGGCTTTTATCGTGAGTCCTCCCTTCGCTCTCCGGGAAGCCCATGAATAAACAATGACTTCTCTCCCTCCTCCCATTGCCTTTCCCTCTCTATTTCTGGGTTACTTTTGTACATAGCCATTGTCACCCTTATTTTTCCTGTACGCTTGGTAGCATGGTCGTGCCTCTGCATGGGCTCTGTCATGTGTGTGTTAGTTACATTTGTCCAAGGCACATGTCGGTTGACACTAGGCCTGTTGTATATTTGTGTGTGGGTGTGTGTGGGGTGTGGGTGTGTGTGTACTCACCTAATTGTACTCACCAATTGTGGTTGCAGGGTCGAGTCTCAGCTCCTGGCCCCGCCTCTTCGCTGTCTGCTACTGGGTCACTGCTCTCCTGCTCCATGAGCTTTATCATACCTTGTCTTAAAACTATGTATGGTTCCTGCCTCCACTATATCTTTCTCTAGTCCATTCCACTTCCTGACTACTCTGTGGCTGAAGAAATGTTTCCTGACATCCCTTTGACTCATCTGAGTCTTCAGCTTCCAGTTGTGTCCCCTTGTTTCTGTGTTCCCTCTCTGGGAAAAAACTGTCACTATCTACCTTGTCAATTCCCCAGTATTTTTTTATGTCGTTATCATGTCTCCTCTGACCCTTCTTTCCTCCAGTGTTGTTAGTCCTATTTCCTCAACCTTTTCATAAGACAGACCCCCGAGTTGTGGAACTAACCCTTTTCGCAAACCTTTGCACTTTTCTAGTTTCTACGTGCTTGACCAGGTGTGGGTTCCAGACTGGTGCTGCATATTCTAGTATGGGCCTGACGTACACGGTATACGTGTCTTGAACGATTCCTTGTTAAGGTAACGGAACGCTAATCTAAGGTTTGCCAGAGCCCATATGCTGCCATTATCTGGTTGATGTGTGCCCGGAGACGTGCTAGGCGTTATACTCACTCCAAGGTCTTTCTCCTTTGCCGAGGTTTGTAGCCTTTGTCCGCCTAGCTTGTACTCTGTCAGCGGTCTTCTTTGCCCTTCTCCGATCCTCATGACTTTGCATTTGGAGGGATTAATTAGAAGATTTAGACCGATGTCGAGCTTGTCCGGGTTTTTTGCACCCCTCCCTGGTCCTTTTTGATGTGATTCCCCTCTTTTTTTACATCATCCCGATGTGTGTGTGTGTGTGTGTGTGTGTTGTGTGTGTGTGTGTGTGTGTGCGAGTGTGTTTGGTTCCCATTTGTCAAGGCACATTCGGTTAGACACTGGCCTGTTGTATTTTGTGTGTGGGTTGTGTGGGGTGTGGTTTTTTAGTTACCATTTTTCCAGGCACATGTCGATTAACACTGGGCCCTTTTGTATGTATGTTTAACAAAACACTTAAATTTTTTGGCCCATCCGGGGTGAACCCGGCCCTCCGTGCGTGAAGCAAAAGCGCAGCCACCATGCCATCGGGGCGGGTTGTGTATGTGCTCACCTAGTTGTCTCCTGTTTTGGTTGCAGGGGGCGAGTCATGCTCCCGGCCCCGCCTCTTCATGGGCCCCACTGGGTCATCCTGCCCCTGGCTTTTTACCTCTGTATTTTGTGGTGTGGTGTGCCTTTGTACTCACATTTTGTGGTTGGGGGTCGGACTCAGCTCCTGGACCCCTTCACTGATCGCTACTAGGTCATCTTTCCCTGTCCCTACTTTATCTCCCCATCTTAAAGCTAGATGGTTCCTGCCCCCCATCTCACTTTCCAGACTATTCCACTTTTTCAACTCTATGACTGAAGAAAATCCCAACATCTTTTTTATTCATCTAGTTTATTAAGGCTCATGTGTCTGTGTCCCATCTCTGGAACTCCTGTTTTTTTCACCTTATCTATTCCTTCATTGGACAATGCCCCTTTGCTCTGGAACTGTCTTGTTGAAAAACCCTTTTCACTTTCTCTAATTTCTTTACGTGTTTACCAGGGGGGATTCCAGACTGGTGCTGCATACTCTAATATGGGCCCGACGTTTTGGTGTACAGAGTTTTAACGATTCCTCACTGAGGTATCGGAAAGCTATTCTTAGGGTTTTCCAGACGCCCTTATTTCAGCGTTATCTGATTGATTTCGCCCCAGGGGATTTTCTGTTCGTTTATACTACACGAAGGTCTTTTTCTTGATGGGTTTGTGTCTTTGGCCACCTAGACTTTCTCTGTCTGCGGGATTCTTTGCTATTCCCCCGATCTTCATGACTTTGCATTTGGGGGTTAAATTCAAAGTCCAGGTCTTTTGTAGCCCGGGATCCTCGACGGTTTAATTCTCCTCTTCTTGTGTGTGTGTGTGTGTGTTTTATTGAAAAACTCACATTTTATGGTTTAATTTTGATATTTTAAGCACCGGTAATATTAATATTTTAAAATATCTTCTGGTATTCCGTTTTAAATGATAACACCCAGTCCCTTCCGAATGGTGATACCAGCCCTTCCGATACTTTTGCCATCCAATTTTTTTCCCTCAACTCTCAGTATTATTCATTATTTAGATTTACCATATCTGTAATATTTTAAAATTGTTAATAATATTCCTACACTTCAGTTTAACTATATGATGAAACCTCATCTATAGTTTCATTTTTTTTAGACCCAAAATTTTTGTTGATTAAAAAACAATAAAGGGGTGATTCTCTTTCCTCTGCTATTACAACTCCCCCCGGTTGGGGTTTTTCACGAATAAAAAATTATTGCATTCTATTCAAGATTGATGGGCTGACAACATCGACTCAAGATTGAGGACTGACCCCCTCAAACTCCTCTGTTCTTCACGATTCTCCTTTGTATGGGCTGGGGGAAGCCACTGTGTGGGTTTCCCCAATAATGATCCCCGATGTTGCACATTTTCAATTTACCAACTCGTCGGTTCTCTGAACCATTCATTTACATTATTGCGTAAGTTTTGGATTATACAATAAAATTCAAATAGATGTCAAATGATGGAATGCGGATAAGCTTCAATGTCGAAGGGCTTTGTAGTGGGGAAATATCCCGTGTATTGGGCTGGTTGGGGGGTTGATTTTTTTTTTTTTTTATTTTATTTAAAAAAATTAACATACATGATACATGAATTGGTATACAAATATAAAACGATTCTGTTTCATTAAACTATACTTCTGCAATGATGAAAAAACAATGAACTAACAAAAAAATAGTAATACTGCATAAGAATTTGACGACTGTTTTCAAACACTTTCATCCAATCACAAAGTTTACAAAACATGGTG
>WNWK01027315.1:0-26428 GCA_009830355.1 Cherax destructor
AATGAGCGGGATTTGAGGGGAAAGGGGCCCCCCATTATTAAAAGGCCGGGGGCATCTCCCATTTGAGGGGAAGCCGTCCTGACCCTTTGGGGGGGGGGGGTTATAAAGGGTAAACCTTTTATTCACAGAACACACCCACATACCCCCCAACCAGCGAACCATCTTAAGGGTTTGGGATGGGGCCCCCCATCATCAAATCAACGACTGGGTTTCCCCCCCAAAATTAAAGGATTTAACAATGACAAAGGGAGGGAACCCGGGTTTGTCTTTGGGAACCCGAAGAGCGGGGGGAAAAGTTGTTTTTTTGGCGCTGCTTAGCCAGACAACGTGGGTGCACTAAACACTACCCTTTGTAAATTTTACATATTTAAATAGCACTTTGTTATATTGGTAAGGGGGAAAAAGACAAAAGTCTTATATAATCACAATTACTTGGGAAGGAAAAAAAAAAAGTTTGGAATTAATCTAGTGTTTTTAAAGAAAACAATTTCAATACATCTTCACTGTTTTTTTGCCCAACCCCCCACACTCAGGTTAACAGGCCATTGAACCTGAGGTTGTAATAACTTTCATTCGTCCTTAGGGAACAAATTCTTTTAACGGCACTCAACAGCATTCTGTATTTGAAAGCTATTTTATAATTCTTTTTTTTTTTAATTTATGAATTTCCAGATTATTTATATTATCTTTTGGGGCTGATGTTGCTAATTATAATTACGGGTTTCATCAGATTTTTCGGGATTTAATTCCCAATCTTTTTTTTTCATTTTCAATTATTTCATTTTTTCCCCCTTCCTGACGTGGTATTCATTAATTTATTTATATTAAATTCCATCATCTTTCCACAAAATCCAAGTGCTCAGTATATTTAGAATATTTTATAAAGATTTATAGTCGTTTTAACATTTATTTTACATTAGTTTTGCATCATCTGAAGATATGTTCACATATTTTTATTCCTTCTGTGTATCATCTGTAAGTGAAGAATTGGGGTTACAGGATCGATAGGATAATGAGACACAATGTGCAACATTTGGGTAACTTTATTGTTGAAACGTTTCGCCAACCGTGGTTCCTCACCAAAACACGGAAGAATAGTTGACGATCAAAAAAAGTTTGAGGTAATCAGTCCCTAAGTCTGGAGTCGATGTGATCAGTAAATCAACCATTCTTCCCGTATTGACGAGGAAGCCACTGATGGTGGGAAAAGTCTACACAAAAAATACTCAAGTATTACAAAATGTCTAATTCATCTATAAGAATTAACAAAGATCACTGAGGCGGGTGCAGATCATTTTGACACACAAATATTTACATCTCGTGCAGCAGTTTTTCTCTTATAAATGTTTCCCATTTTTCTCCCAAAAAAAACAAAATTTCTCATCCACTGAAATAATTCCCGATAATTTTGTGTTTCATGAGGGAGAGAATCGAAGACTTTCTCAACGTCTAAATAAACACGATCTGCAGATCCATCTCGTTTCTGAACAATTTTGGTAACTCATTTATAATAAACCTTTATAATGACCCAAAAAATATGTAGAATAATAAACTGTCTCTCGCTCTTGATCTCTTCTTTATATAACTCAATCCTCCCTTTGTTCTTTTCCTTCCTTATGTCCCTTTTTTATTTCTCTCTCCCATGTTTCCCCCTTCATTTCTCCGTCCCTCCTTCCTTCCCTGCTTCGATAGCTCCCTCTCTCTGTACTTTGATATCTCCCTTCTTTGTTGCCTTGGAACCTCCCTCCTGCTTTGATATCTTCCACTCTCTTTTCCTTTATATGTCCCCCTTGTTCACTGCTTTAAGCCTCTCTCCCTCTCTCCATCCATCCTGCCCCATATCTCCCACCCTCTTTGCCTTGATATTTCCCTTCTTCGTTGACCTGACACCTCCCTTTCTCCCTGTCTTGATATCTCCCTGTCTTTACAACTCCCTTCCTCGCAATCTTCACACCTCCCTTGCTCCCCTGTTTTGACACCTTCCTCTCATGATACCTCTCTACTTTCTCTCTCTCTCCCTTTCCTCTCTGCTCAATAACAGCCTTCCTCTTCCCTTCCACCCTCCTTTTCTCCCTTCTTCACATTCCTACCATCCTCTGCGGGGGAGTTTATGACGCCTGTGTTCTCCTTCTCCAGCTAGTTTATGTGAATGTTGTAATTGCTGGCGGTGAGGATTGCGTGAGCGGCAGGAGTGTGTGAGGATCCTTGTTAGAAGTGGTGGTGGTGGTGTCTGCGGTGGTGGTGGTGTCTGCGGAGGTGGTGGTGTCTGCGGAGTGGTGGTGTCTGCGGTGGTGGTGGTGTCTGCGGTGGTGGTAGTAGTGGCGGTGGTTTTCTTGGTGGTGGTGGCGGTGGTGGTGGTGGCGGTGGTGGTGATGGGAATGGTAGGGATGGTGATGGAAGTGGTAATGGTGTTGATGGTAGTGATGGTTATGGTGGTAATGGTGATGGTAGTGGTCATGCTAATGGTGGTGGTGGTGGTAATGATATTGGTATTACTGGGGCTGTGACAGGTTGTGGTGGTGGTAGTAGCAATAACGGGATTGGTTGTTGTTGTGTTTGTGATGGTAATGGTTGTGGTAGTAGTGGTAATGGTGCCATTCGCCAGCACTGTTTAGAATCATCCTCTGCAGGTGACAAAAAATATATATTACTTTAATAATGTGATATCCTTCTCACACATACCAAATCAGTTTAAAAAAATAAAAACAAATTGACGTACCTCATAACCTGATAATGACCACTTCGTCCCTTCCTATATATCCCGACGAGGAGCCTGACCCTTGCAAGCAGAAGTGGGTGAGGTCCAAATACAACTGCCTAATTCTGATCTATTTAAAAACAACCGTTCACTTACAGTATGTCTGGAAACACGAAGCTCAGATGGCAGATGTCACCAAGCTTCTGCAGTCTTATGCCGACATATTTTCGGATGTTACGAAAGTATATAATCTAGGATTTCATGACATAGAACCAAGAGAAGCAAATATTACTACAACAAGAGACAAATTTCCTACTGGAGCACATGTTAGAGAAGGAATCTTCAGGGCAGTGGGTCTCACCCTGTAGGAGCCAGATGGTGGTGTGTGTACAGACTACCAGAATGTGAATGAAGTCACAGTGCCAGATGTCTACCCACTTCCCCACATGGATGACGTCGTGGATCTTTTGGGTAAGGGCCGATTTATCTACAAATTGGACCTTCTCAGGGGCCTCTTATAGGTCCCTCTAACTAATAAGGTCAAGGAAATTTCTAAGCTTGTAGTTCCAAGATGTCATTACCAACACAGTAACTCCGTTAACAAAAAAGTGATCCATGTGGCTATAACGGGGTTAGTCACTCTTCAGGGACACGTAAATAACGTAGTCATAGTTTCTGACACTTGGGGCGACCATATGAAAGTTTGTGGCTATTGGAGAGAGTTTATGCTGAAACCTATCATGCTAGTCTCTAATGCTTATAACGACCTTGGTAACAAGTGCTATTTTAATACCTTGGTATCTGTTTACGTGCTAATAAGAGAGAATAGTGTCTATTGCATATTGTGTTGAACTGAGATGACTGAATCAAAATTGTCTGTTAGTGAGGATGTTGTTTGTTTTGAGGTGTTTTCTTAAATGTAATTGATATATCTTTTGAACGTTTTCCTAGTCTTTCATTTAGGCTATTTAGTCTGTAGTTTTCTCGATATTAATATTGCAAATGCTGCAGCTTTTGTGCAGAGATACAACGGCTCGGTCCTGGACTGATATTTTGATATATCTAACAATCAAGCGTCCGCTTGGAGGTGGCTGATCTGTCCCACTCTCTAAAGGTCAGAAAATGACCTTCACCAAGTCTACTGAAGAGTACAAGTTGTGTGACTTTGTTAAGTCAGCATTCCACAAAGGATATATGTCATGGTACCCGCAAATTACCTACAAGAAAATTCGTGACATAAATCAAAGGAACTGTGAGAGCTGTCATGAAATCATGACAGAGGGGTGAAAGCTACTTTCTGTCGATGGTGTAAGGCAGCGAGTATAGACAATAACATGAAATATTGGGTATAATAATAATAATAATAATAATAATAATAATAATAATAATAATAAATACAAAATTGGGACTTTTATTATAAACTACAGATTTTATTCCTGAGTGACAGTGTGATTATCAGCATCACCTGAGTGTCAGTGTGACCATCAGCATCACCTGAGTGACAGTGTGACCATCAGCATCACCTGAGTGACAGTGTGACCATCAGCATCACCTGAGTGACAGTGTGACCATCAGCATCACCTGAGTGACAGTGTGACCATCAGCATCACCTGAGTGTCAGTGTGACTATCAGCATCACCTGAGTGACAGTGTGACCATCAGCATCACCTGAGTGACAGTGTGACCATCAGCATCACCTGAGTGTCAGTGTGACTATCAGCATCACCTGAGTGACAGTGTGACCATCAGCATCACCTGAGTGACAGTGTGACCATCAGCATCACCTGAGTGACAGTGTGACCATCAGCATCACCTGAGTGACAGTGTGACCATCAGCATCACCTGAGTGACAGTGTGACCATCAGCATCACCTGAGTGACAGTGTGACCATCAGCATCACCTGAGTGACAGTGTGACCATCAGCATCACCTGAGTGACAGAGTGACCATCAACATCACCTGAGTGACAGTGTGACCATCAGCATCACCTGAGTGACAGTGTGACCATCAGCATCACCTGAGTGACAGTGTGACCATCAGCATCACCTGAGTGACAGTGTGACCATCAGCATCACCTGAGTGACAGTGTGACCATCAGCATCACCTGAGTGACAGTGTGACCATCAGCATCACCTGAGTGACAGTGTGACCATCAACATCACCTGAGTGACAGTGTGACAATCAGCATCACCTGAGTGACAGTGTGACCATCAGCATCACCTGAGTGACAGTGTGACAATCAGCATCACCTGAGTGACAGTGTGACCATCAGCATCACCTGAGTGACAGTGTGACCATCAGCATCACCTGAGTGACAGTGTGACCATCAGCATCACCTGAGTGACAGTGTGACCATCAGCATCACCTGGTGACAGTGTGACCATCAGCATCACCTGAGTGCGGTGTACAGCATCATCTGGTGACAGTGCCATCAGATCACCTGAGGACAGTGTGACCATCAGCATCACCTGAGTGACAGTGTGACCATCAGTATCACCTGAGTGACAGTGTGACCATCAGTATCACAAGCTCTGGAAATATTTAAGCAGCTAGCTCACGTCTGCTGACTCTCAGTTATTATCACTTTAGGAATTCTCCAATAAAAAAAATCTATAACATAAGATACCTGAGTAATGAACTTCGTTTTATTTTTCAAAATACGTACATTATGTGTCTATAGCAAGCTCGCTCTGACAAAGAAATGTGAGGGAATCTTAGTGAATATTTAAAAATCATGTTTATGCCATAATATTTAATTGATAGTTTTATGCTAATTACAAATATGTTCATTGATATTATATATACAAGTGGACATTTTTAGAACATCAAAACGTTATGGGTGACATGTGTCCCTCTATGAGAAAGACCATAGTTCTCTGAGTAGCAATAGTGATTCCATCTAGACTAATTTACTGTTCTAGTTACAGATCCAATTATAAAAAAATGTATGCGGGAAACTTCATGCAAAAATCTAATGTAATTTGAAGTTTCGATTTGCAGTTTTGAAACTATTATAATAAAAAATTGAAAATTTGAATAATTTTACTGTATTTTTAATTACTTTTTTAATGTGTTTTTAAATTAAATTAAAACATACATTAATGAATTTAATTACTTTCTTAATATAAATGTTTATCTGTTAAAGTGGTCTTAAAATATACTTATTAGACTCTTTTCATTTTGGTTGGAATGGTGGTGGGAATGGTGGTGGGAATGGTGGTGGGAATGGTGGTGGGAATGGTGGTGGGAATGATGGTGGGAATGGTGGTGGGAATAGTGGTGGTGGGAATGGTGGTGGGAATAGTTGTGGGAATGGTGGTGATGGTAATATTGTTATTCCTGTTAGTGATGTGGTGGTAAAGGTAATTGTGGTTGTGGTATTGGTGATCGTGATTGTAGTTTTAGTGCTGGTTGTGGTAGTTGTAGTAATAATGGTGGTGGTCATTGTGGTCGTTGTATTGGTGGTTGTAGTGGGGTGATAGTTGCGGTAGTATTTGTGGTTGTGGAAAGGCAGGAGTGTTAGTGGTGATAGTGTAAGTAGTAGTAGTGGTAACACTGATTGTACCAGTGGTTGCGGTACTGATTGTAGTAGCAATGCTGATGTTACAGGTGATGGCAGGACTCAGGAAGAGCAATAAGCATCCTATCAGGTTATTTTAATCTTTCTAGGATATCGTTAGTAATATAAAAGCGAGTGCACATCTACTATAAATCATGCAGTTTAATAAAAAAATATATAAATTTACAATATTAAAGATTAAAATTGATATCAAAAGAATATTTGAGATCAACTACAATTACATCCTTGGTAATATCCCTCCAGGAAACATTTGACACCTAAGGGAGAGCTTAACATTGTTATGGCATACATTAATATGCCTGTGTTACACTGGGAAATCGTAAGATTAGTGAATAAAATCATTCCAAAGATATTTAACAAAACTGTAATCTATCCTACAAAAGTAGTTGATGTTAAAGCCTCGTTCCGCAGGAAATGATGCCGTAATTAGAACTGAAACTGTGTAGTCTGTCATCATACCTTATCACAGCTAAACACTCTACAATTACTTTCAGATTTTTGTGTTGACATGCAAGTTAATTCTGGGTAGACATTCCCTTGATAGTGGAAATACATCCAAATGTCAAGATAGTATTGCCTGCTTCTCCCATGTGGTTCATGTCGACATGTACCATTGCTATGATCACCACAACAATGTCACCTCCACTTCTACAGCAACTATTATTTTTTAACTTGGGATAAAAAATAATAGTTACTGTAGATCGTCGCTATATAGTTGCTGAACAAACATTAGCAGCAATCTGTTGGCTTCACTTTGTCACATAATGGTATCTAGATATGACTTGTATTTGCAAAATACTTATCTAGCTAGTTCATAAATCTAGCTAGTTCATAAATCTAGCTAGTTCATAAATCTAGCTAGTTCATAAATCTAGCTAGCTCATAAATCTAGCTAGTTCATAAATCTAGCTAGCTCATAAATCTAGCTAGTTCATAAATCTAGCTAGTTCATAAATCTAGCTAGCTCATAAATCTAGCTAGTTCATAAATCTAGCTAGTTCATAAATCTAGCTAGCTCATAAATCTAGCTAGCTCATAAATCTAGCTAGTTCATAAATCTAGCTAGCTCATAAATCTAGCTAGTTCATAAATCTAGCTAGCTCATAAATCTAGCTAGTTCATAAATCTAGCTAGTTCATAAATCTAGCCAGCTCATAAATCTAGCCAGCTCATAAATCTAGCTAGTTCATAAATCTAGCTAGTTCATAAATCTAGCTAGCTCATAAATCTAGCTAGTTCATAAATCTAGCTAGTTCATAAATCCTAGCTCAAAACGCTATTAAATCTAGCTAGTTCATAAATCTAGCTAGTTCATAAATCTAGCTAGTTCATAAATCTAGCTAGTTCATAAATCTAGCCAGCTTATAAATCATTGAACTGTCTTTGCCCTTACACCTACATAGGTCAGCTTGTTCCATTCTTGAATAACTCTATAAAAAAAATACTGTACACAAGTTCGTGTTGCATCTTACGACTCGAAAGTTTAGTATCACTTTTTCGTGTTATCGATTATTTTTCACTTCAGTATTTCTTCTTGTTTGATGCTTACAAACCATTGATTATTTTCGATATTTGAAGCAGATCTTCTCGAACTTTCCGTTTACTAGGAGTAAAGGAAAAGTGCTTTAAGTATTTAGTTTGTTTTTAATCTCTCCCATTTTCTGGTCCTCTTTCGTTTATCTTCGTCATCGAAGATGGGAAAGTTGAGACGCAGTATTGCTGATATTTTCATTAATAACTAAAATAAAAATTGTATGCTTTATTTTGGTATTTGTGTTATTATATTAGCATATATATGTAGGAGGGATGTTACAGCAACACCTCTCATTGTGCTCGCTATTGGAGAGTTTTGATTAACTGCCAACACTTGCAAACCACCTGCCCACTTGTTAAGTAGTTCGAGACAGTCGCTAGCTGGTTCCAATAACCTGACATCGGAATTGCACGTTTGCTTCTCCTCCTCTCTCTCTGGCTGCTGTTCGTGGAGGAAACATCTCGTCTCCTGTCATCTCGTGTCATTTAGACTCTGTTTTGGTAAGTACATTAGGTGAGTACATCTCGTAGGTCTGTGCATCTCTGTTCACAGGACATCATATAGAATTAATGATATTTGACGTTTGAAGAGATTGTCTATCAAGAGACACTCTCTATATCTCTGATCCCAAGTTCAACTTTCGACCAACATTTGTTCTGGGATCTACATACTGTTGTAGTCAGTAAAATAGAATTGAACTCATTAATAGGAGTGTTAAGCCTTTTGTGTAGGATCTGTTGAGGGTCAACTGTTAAGGTCATTTTTGATCTCCTTAATTCCTTGCTTGACGCCGTGCAGATATCTTCTGCTTCGAGCATTATTGCAGTTTGGAGAATGGGTCGTCATACTGTTCAAGCAAGCTGTTTATGTGCCTCGATGGTCCAGAAGTTACATTATTTATAGTCATGGTGTCAGTCACATTCTTAGTTTAAGTTGAGTCAATCTGAGCACATACTGAGCGCTAACATAAAAACACATACTCAATATTACTCTTGTACTTGAGTACATCTAATCATAGAAATGTACCAGACGGTACATATTAAGTGTATTAGAGTACAGTACCTTAAGTGAGCCCATGGTGCCCCATGGCCTTGTGGCTAAAGCTCTCACTTCACATGGAGAGTGTCCGGGTTTGATTCCCGGCGAGGGTAGAAACACTGGGCGTGTTTCTCTATACCGGTTGTCTATGTTCTCCATCAGTAAAATGGGTACCTGGGAGTTAGTCGACTGGTGTGGGTCGCATCCTGGGACAAAACTGACCTAATTTTCCTGAAATGCTCTGTATAACAAGTGGCTTTCTATACAGTAGTATATCATTGATGTCAGTTAGGCCTGTAGTATACCTTGTACTTGTACTTGTAGAAATAAAGATATTATTATTATTATTATTATTATTATTATTATTATTATTATTATTATTATTATTATTATTATCACCATACGATTACATGTACAGAATAATTTTGATATATAAATATACCAAGTTATATTCCAAGAGTTGTGTAGAAACTTATCGCCTTAATTATTCAAACTATATTAACTAATTATTGTCATCTAGACACCTTTGTTATTACAGATCTCAGTTTTTATTTAGTTGGTTTGTATTCATTCAGTTGCAGTCCCAAAGTCCTACTGAGAAGACGTCTAATTTGGCACGGTAACTGGACTAGAATACTCTGACAAACTGTTAAGTATCTAGAAACAGGCTAGATGCTAGAGGAGGATCAATAAATTGACCTAGTATTCTCTGGAGATATCTTCACTTAGCAAGAAAACTTTACCTTAGGAACTGGATCATTTTATTATCTTTGCTGCTCTCTGATAGGCATTGCTTGCTAAGGCTTACCCTGTGGTTCTTTTCTTGATTTGTTCCAGTTAGTTTGTTGACAAATATTTCGCATTTATGACTGAATTTATTATACCCAAAATGTGTTAATTTTCAGTTGTTAATACTGACACTCATCTCCCACGTCTCTGACCACAGCACAAACCTTCCAGGATCACTGAATACTAAAGAATCTGCTTTTGATTCTGAATCATTTCCAGTTTCGTGTTAATCACAATGTTTTGAATCCTAAATATTATCCCTACTTCGAAATTATTTTTTTGTATATTGTGCAAAGAATTAGACCAAGGCATCAATACAGTAATAAACCAAGACATCAAAACGGTCATAAACCCAGGCATCAAAATGGTCATAAACACAGTCATCAAGATGGTCATAAACCCAGGCATCAAGGCAGTCATAAACCCAGGCATCAATATGGTCACAAACCCAGGCATCAAGTCGGTCACAAACCCAGGCATCAAAATGGTCATAAACTCAGGCATCAACCTGGTCATTAACCCAGTCATCAAGATGGTCACAAACCCAGGCATCAAGACGGTCATAAACCCTGGCAACAAGTTTGCTTCACATTCCTGGTCTTTATTTTGGCTCGACGTCATTGATGGTACCATGTAGAATATTTTGAAAATCTTAATTTTCAACAGTTTTTCTTTTATTGTTTTGTATATACGAATAATACAAGTAAATTCGTCAGGTATAATCCTTTGTTGCGAGATAGAACGGAGGAGGTGTGAGGGATACGAGGGAAAGAAAGAAATCAGAGGGGAGAGGGATGTAGGTAGGGATAAGGGATGAGGAAGATATAAGTGATGAAGAGGAAGATAGAGAAGGGTGATTGTGAGAGATGGTAGAGGAGGGAGATGTGAGAAAGACAAATAGAAAAATGGAGAAAAGGGTTTGAATAAATATGAGATGGGAGAGAAAGAGTGTGTTATGGGAGAGGAACAGAGCTGGAAGGGGAAGTGGAGGAGAGAGACCGGGAGGGAAAGGTATAGAGGAAAGAGGAAGAGGGAAAGGTGAGAGACTAAAAAGAAAAATTATGAGAGGATGAGGAATAGAAAATACTGATCGAGTGAGAAAGGAGAGATGGGAATAAATGTGTGAGATATAGAAGAAGATAGATGAGAGGAAAATGAGAGTGATGGTAAAAGATGAAATGGGAAGAGGGATATGTGAGAAAGGAAGAAATAAAGATTGATGGGGAAAAAGAATGGATGGATAGGATGAGGAACAGATGAATTAGGATGGAATAGAAATGAAAGAATAAGAGGGAGAGAGATTCTGTAGAAAGAGTAGAGAGGGAGAGTGTGGGACATGCTTGCCACGACTTCCAAAACAATGACCATTGGCAAACCATCAAAGTTTAAACTGAAAATCTCTTACTGACTTGTCTAGGGATCTGGTAAAACAAGTGGTGGTAGATGTGCAGTGCAGTGGTGGTAGATGTGTAGTATAATAGTGGTAGATGTGTAGTGTAGTGGTGGTAAATGTGTAGTGTAGTAGTGGAAAATGTGTAGTGTAATGATGGTAGATGTGTAGTGTAGTGGTAGATGTGTAGTGTAGTGGTGGTAGATGTGTAGTGTAGTGGTGGTAGATGTGTAGTATAATAGTGGTAGATGTGTAGTGGAGTGATGGTAAATGTGTAGTGTAGTGGTGGCAGATGTGTAGTGTAGTGGTAAATGTGTAGTGTAGTGGTGGTAAATGTGTAGTGTAGCAGTGGTAAATGTGTACTATAGTGGTTGTAAATGTGTATTGTAGTGGTGTTAGATGTGTAGTGTAGTGGTGGTAAATGTGTAGTTCTGGTAGATGTGTAGTCTAGTGGAGGGAGATGTGTAGTTTAGTGGTGGAAGTGAAAACTGTATGTATCAACACTGAATCAAGAAATCTACAAACATATGCTCATTTTCACTCTGTGCATCAGAAATAATTGTTGCAGAGTGGAACATTGAAATTTTATAGTGTAAGTGCAAATGATCTCAAGTCAACTATGTACATTGTTATTGTATGTGTGTGTGTGTGTGTGTGTAGACACCAACTGGTGAAGATTATGTGTACACAATGCAAGTTGCACACACCCACGAGGAATATTAGAGACAAAGTCCATTCTTTTCTAGAATTTTCTGAGTGCACAGAGCAAACATTAAATGTACCATACTCTTTGCATGCCACAAGTACACTGAGGCACTGGAAGAGACAATTGGCAGCTTCATGGGTGTCTGGTGGTTTCGATTAGTCTAAAACCCAGGTCTGTAAGAAAACCTATGGCATGCTTTCCCCGCGCTTCATGGGTCTATGCCATAATCATTAACATATCCTTCTATGCCACATCAAAGAAATCCTCACACTGGACGAAGATCATTGCCTTTTGAGTCTCTCAGTTATCCTGGTGTCGATGACGTGCTTTTTTTATTTTTTATTTTTCAAGTACTATCTTTAAGTACTACTAACACCATTAACTAGTTACACCATTAACTAGTTACACCATTAACTAGTAACAATATTAACTAGTAACACCATTAACTAGTTACTCACAATTCCAGCAACACAATACCAACAGCAATTTTAACAAATAAGCAGTTAAAGCAGCAATATCAGCATATGTGCAATGCTAACACTAATATCAACAAATGCACACTAACACCAACAAAAACACAATATCAGCAGCAACAACAACAGTCACATCCAAACATTAACATAAACAAACAACTTTATCCACAGTTCTTGTAATAAACATTAACACTGGCGCCAGTAATTTATAAAATATATAAATGTCGTTATCATCATTACTGACCGTTGCCGCTGTTGTATATATACCCTCTGTTAAATCTTCATAATAATGACTAATTAAATTAATTAAAATGCCAAAATAATTCCCACTGACTATTCTATTATTTTTAATATTATGGATTAATAAAGTTACTTTTTCATAAACAGACTTTTATTAGCTTAATACGAGTAAATGCTCAAGTTATTGATACAGTACAATGTGTTAGTGGACTCTGACTTATTTTCTCAAAACGAATATTAAAATTTGTTTTAACCAGGCAGGTTCATTAAACATTTCAACTTCTTACACAGTATCTTTTCAGTGAAGCCCTTCAAGGGACGTTCCTTGACTCTGGTGAGGGGCTCTTGATCAAGGGAATTGGATCTGTACTCCAGTTCCCTGAATTGAGCCTGAATACCTTCCATCTCCCCCTCCACACATGCGCTCTATAATCCTATGGGTTTAGCGCTCCCCATAATTATAATAATAATAATAATTTTCAGCAAAGCTAAAGAAAATTTGATAATAATTTAGGGGTGACACGAAATGTATGTTTTTCTTTTTTTTAGCTCTATCAAAATTTAATCAAAACAGTTGATTTACTTTGATTGTTTCAATATTATTATAGATGAATTAAATTAAATATGTATAAATTTGTTTATGTGACTTAACATTCATTCATCGTTCAGTCAGCTTGGATAGTTTGATGTGGCAACGTTAAGGGGCACGTTGGTTCCCTTGTTTTCTGATAATATGTGTTTTTTTCCCCTATAATCTACCAAGTCCATAATTACTATCATATTTGCTTTGTCTACTTTCGAGACAGGGAAACTTGTGCGCCTCTGAAGTTGGCTATTCGTTTCTGCTCGTTAAGCATCGTTATCCAGACATCACGGTGCTCGAGTGCCATCCCGAAGCAAAGTACTTAAGAATTATTGCTTCCATCGTTGTCAGGGAAAAAAAAAACATAGGAGATGCACCAGCAGTAACTCTTAAGGCAGTTCTAAAGATAACAGAGAACGCAGAAATCCCAATGAGAATACAGTGAAGTCAAACTTTTAAAGATAGTACTTGAAAAATAAACAAGAAAACACGTCATCGCCTCAAAAGGCGATGATCTTCGTCCAGTGGGAGGATTTTTTTGATGTGGCGTAAAGGATATGTTAATGATTATGGCAAAAAAATGAGATAATGCCTAGATGTTTTTAGACCCATGAAGCCCGGGGAAATCATGCCATAGGTTTTCTTACAGACCTGGGTTTTAGACTAATCGAGACCACTAGACACCCATGAAGCTGCCAATTGTATCTTCCAGTGCCTCAGTGTGCTGATCCAGAGAGGGAATGTCAACTGTATCTTATATCTGTATATTAAAATTTCCATTCTCCACACTTCTGCAAATATGTGCATTTCCATACTGCAATACAGATCAAAAAAGCAATACGTGAACATGTCTTTTACATATATTTATAGAAGGCATACCGAATAGGTAAAATTGGTCAATTAACAAGAAATCATTAAAAATTCAGGCTGCCATGTAACAAAAGAAGATTTGAAAACTTATCCTAATCTTATTATAACAAGCGCCTGATGCTCAGCTCTGCCTCTCTTCTGCTAGCAGACGCACTCATGGACGAATCTACCCGGAATCCCTATTAATTCTGCAACATTGCAAACTCCTGGGTATATTATATAGGAATAGTCGCAAACAGTTTTCATAACTTTACATGCTGTTGGAGTGTGAGCAAGGTAGCATTAATTAAGGGATTCAGGAAACTGGTTAGTCAGTTTACCTGGAGAGGTTAAACTCCAGGTAAACCCTCCTTCAGAGTGTAGGCACTGTCATTCCCATCTCAAGGACTCAAGTCTGGCTAACCAGTTTCCCTATATTTGCAGTTTTGAACTAATGTATCGGCGAACTTCAGGCAAGACAGAGGAGTGAGTGATGATTAAAGCATCTTCTTTACCGGGTCACCCTTAATTGGTGGGAGATAGCCGTTGTGTTAAAATATATATTCGTAATGTGCATGGGTGTACTCAGCTACTTCTCATCTAGTTATGGTTGCAGGGCTCTCTTCATAGTTCCAGGCACCTACTCTTCAATGGTCGCTACTAGGTCACTCTTCCTGCTCCATTAGCTTTATCGCTTTATCATATATCTTCGTGTATGTGTGTGTGTGAGTGTACTCACCTAGTTGCATTCACCAAGGTATGGTTGCAGGGTCGAGTCACAGCTCCTGGCCCAGCCTCTTCACTGGTCACTACTAGGTAACTCTTCCTGCTCCAGGAGCTTTATCATACCTCTTCTTAAAGCTATGTATGGATCCTGCCTCCACTACATCACTTCCTAGACTATTCCACTTCCTGACAACTCTGTGACTGAAGAAATACTTCCTAACATCCCTGTGATTCATTTGAGTCTTCCAGTTCAAATTATGACCCCTCGTTGCTGTGTCCCATATCTGGAACATCCTGTCTCTGTGTACTTTGTCAATTCCTCTCAGTATTTTATATGTCGTTATCATATCCCACCTATCTTTCCATTTCTCCAGTGTCATCAGGTTGATTTCCCTTAACCTCTCCTGGTAGAACATGCCCCTTAGCTCCGGGACTGGTCTTGTTGCAAATCTTAGCACTTTCTCTAATTTCCTTACATACTTGGCTAGGTGTGGGTTCCAAATTGGTACTGCATACTCCAGTATAGGCCTGACGTACACGGTGTACAGGGTCCTGAACGATTCCTTATTGAGATGTCGGAATGCAATTAGGAAGTTTGCTAGGCGCCCATATGCAGCAGCAGTTATTTGGTTGATGTGCGTCTCAGGAGATGTGCCCATTGTTATTCTCACTCCTTCCTCAAATTTCATGACATTGCACTTGGTGGGGTTGAACTCCAGGAGCCAGTTTCCGGACCAGGCCTGCAGCCTGACCAGATACCTTTGTAGTTCTGCCTGGTCCTCATCTGATTGAATTCTTCTCATCAACTTTACATCACCTGCAAACAGGGACACGTCTGAGTCCAGAAACAGCACCTGTCCTAGGACTGACCCCTGCGAAACCCTGCTCATCACTTCTTCCTCGGTTTTATGTATTGTGTCCAACACTTGATGGTTAATACAGCTTCAGGTAATCAAGGCCTGTTAACGTGGCCGTAAATGAAGCTTGGAGTGAAAATAAACACAGCAGTAGTCCAAAAATTTTATTTTCCTTCACTAAGTATGAACAGATATATGTACACTATATACACTATTTACAGCAGTATGAAATATAAGTGTACACCACGGCAAGTCAAGGCAAACAACAACAGCCAAAAGATAGAGACCACCGTGTTTCAACCAGCAGCTGGATGAATCTGGCAATAGTGAAACGTGAGTGACACAACATCACCTCCGCCATTGACAGACCACATTATGATTGTCTGAACCAAGATAGTGATTTAACGATGGGGCCCCCTGAATCATTAAACCCTTAGCACCTGGTTTGCTGGTTGGGGAGGCAGCCTATATGGTAGTGTGTACATATTCCAAAATAATGTAACATACTCTTTGCATGCCATAATGGTGTACCCCACCTCTCTGTCTTTCTGGAGTCCCTTCTCTCTCCTTTGTGAACACTTCTTTGAATCTCATGTTGAGCTCCTTTCATACTTCTTGGTTGTTTCTTGTGATCTCCCTCCTTCCTTCCTCAGCATGATTACCTGGTCCTTGACTATTGTTTTCCCCTGATGTGGCTGAACAGCAGGTTCGGTCAGTTTGGCTTTGCTGCTTTGTCATTTTCGTATTGTCGTTGGGCCTCCTTCTTACATGTGCATATTTATTTCTGACTCTACAACTGATCTTCTTATTCTCCTGGGTCCTTTGCCTTCTATACTTCTTCCATTCACTAGCACACTTGGTTTACCTCTCTCACCTTTGTGTGAACCAAGGGCTAATCTGGCCTTCTTGTTATTTCTGTTACCTTTGGATACAAACCTCTCCTCAGCTTCCTTGCATATTGTTGTCTCATATTCCATTATCTCATTCATTTACTTCCTGCCAGTGCTTTGTCCACTGAACCTCATGCAGGAAATTCTTCATGCCTCTGTAGTCCCTCTCTTGTAGTTTGGCTTGATTGTCCTGCCCTTCCTGCTTCCCTCTCCACTTGTAACTGTACTATGTATTGAAGCTCAGAACCACGCGGTCACTGGCCCCGAAGAGTCTTTCATATGTGATGTCCTCAATATCTGCACTACTTAAGGTGAATACTAGGTCAAGTCTTGCTGGTTCATCCTACATGTTTGTAAATGAGGTTTTCAATGCCACCTCCACATCTTAGCTCTCCACGTTTCTGGGCCCGCTGTTCTGTGTGGGTTATACTTCACTGCAGTTACCACCTTGGGACCTCCAGACTGAAGTGTTCCTATTATGTGTTTTTTCTTCTTCGCCTTCTGTCTCCAGCTCATCAAAATTCCATTGGTTTTCAATGAGCATTGCCCTCCTCCACCCTTCTCTTAATTCTGTCTTTCTTCTGGAACTGATATCTCGTTTTAAAGATGGTATCTGTTATCATTGCTGTGATCTTGGTTTCGGTGAGGCTATGATGTCCGATGATGCCTTTTGATTCTTTCATGCCACTCCTCCCACTTAATCGTTATTCCATCAGCTTTGGTGTACCATACCTTCAGTTTCCTCTCAACACTGTGTTCTGGGGGTCTGTGAGGGTGGGTGGCCTGGTTTTGCTGTGGGATTCATCATATTGTGGGGTGGTGGCTATTAGTGTGTTTGTGGATTGTGTTTGGATAGCGTGTTAGGCTGTGGGGTTCTGATGGTGGTTCTGTGTGCGCTTGCACTTGTTGCTCTGCCCTGCTCTGGTTGTCCTCTGCAGACTGTCTTTGTCTCTCTTCCTAGCGCTTTCATTTCTGTCTTCTCCCTCAGCTGCTGTAAAACTGTCCTTGTTCTATCACTGTCTAGGAACACCCTCTTGTATGTTGATGAATCCATCAGCAGTTGTTTCTCTTGCAGGATCCTGTTCCTCACCATCAATTTGACCGGCTGATTTCTTCCCTCAAGTACCCTCTTATTCTCTGAAAATTTACCATCTCAGTCTATCCACCTTGCCTATTTCTTTGATGTTGTTTTCAATCTCCTGTTTTTCTTTCTGCTGTCTTTCATTATGTGTCCTCAATTCACTATCCTGAAGCCAATGAATAAACACTGACTTCTTCCTCTCTCCTCCTCCCATTGCCTTTTCCCTCTGTGTCTCTAGGTCCCGTTTGTACATTGCCATTTTCTCCCGTATTTTTCCTGTAATTCTTAGTGGCATGGTCGTGTGTGGGTGTGTGTGTGTGTGTCGTACTCACTATATGTACTCACCTATATGTGGTTGCAGGGTCGATTCATAGCTCCGGGCCCCGCCTCTTCACTGGTCAATACTAATTCACTCTCTCCCCGCTCCATAAGCTTTATCATTCTTCTTAAAGCTATGTATGGAACTTTGCTTCTACTATTTCACTCTCAGATTATTCCACTTCTTTACAACTCTAAGGCTAAAGAAATACTTCCTAACATCCTATGACTCATCTGGGTTTCAGCTTCAATTGTGGCTCCTTGTTCCTGTATCCCATCTCTGAAACATTCGGCCCTGTCCACCTTGTCAATTCTCTCAGTATTTTATAGTTATTATCATGTACCCTGTCCCTCCTATCCTCTAGTGTCATCAGGTTGACTTCCCTTAACCTCTCCTCATAAGACATATCTCTCAGTTCCGGGACTAAACGTGTTGCAAATTTTTGAACTTTACCAATTTCGTGACGTGTTTGACTAGGTGAGGTTCCATACTGGTGCTGCATACTCAGTATAGGCCTCACATTTCACGGTGTACAATGTCATGAAAGACTCCTTACTCAGATGTTTAAACGCTAATCTCAGGTTTGCCAATCGCCCATATGCTGCAGCATTTTTGATTGATGTGTGCCTCAGAGACATGTTCAGCTTCGCTTACCCCAAAATCTTTTCTTAAGTGACGTTTGCAGCATTTGATTCCAAACCTGTATGCCGTCTGCGGTCTTTGTGTCCTTCCCAACCTTCGACCTTCACTTACTGGGTTAAACTTCAGGAGCCATTTGTTTGACCAGACTTGTAGTCTGTCAGATCCCCTGTAATCCTAACTGATCCTCGTCCGCTTGTATTCTCCTCATCAGTTTCACATCATCAGCGAACAGTGACACTTCTGAATCTATTCCTTCCATCATGTCATTCACATATATAAGAAACAGCACCGGACCTAGGACTGACCCTTGTGGAACCCCACCTCGACACATGCGCCCACTCTGACACTTCATCACGTACCAACACTCGTTGTTTCCTTCCTGTTAGGTATTCCCTGATCCATTAAGTACTTCCCTATTATTCCTGCCTGCTCCTCTAATTTGTTCACCAGTCTCTTTTGTGGTACTGTGTCAAAAGCCTTCTTACAGTCCAAAAGATGCAATCTACCCATCCCTTTCTCTCCTGTCTTACTTCTGTTACCTTATCTTAGAACTCAAGTAGATTTGTGACACAGGATTTCCCATCTCTGAAGCTGTGCTGATTGTCATGTATGAGCCCAATCTTTTCAATATGTTCCACGACTCTTCTCCTGATGATCTGTTCCATTACTTTGCATACTATACAAGGTCAGAGACAATGGTCGATAGTTTAACGCTTCCTGTCTGTTTCCCTTCTTAAAAATTGGAACTCATTTGCTGTCTTCCACGCCTCGGAATTTACAGTTCCTCTGCTCCTTCTCTCAGTATCCAGGAGATATGTTATCTGGGCCCACTGCCTTTGATGTATCTAGTTCCCCTACATTTCATCACCTCTACCTTGGTTATATGTATTGTGTCAGCACCTGCTGGTGCACCCTACCTCTACGATTTTCTGGAGCATCCCTGTCTCTACCGTAAATACTTCTCTAAATCTTCTGTTTAGTTCATCACATACTTCCTGGTCATTCTTTGTGAGCTCCTCCTTCTTTCCTCAGCCTGATTACCTGATCCTTGACTGTTGTTTTTCTCCTAATATGACTGTATAACAACTTTGTTCAGATTTGGCCTCTCTCCTTATCCCAGAATATTCATTTCTGGTTCTTCTGCTCAACTTCTTGTTTCTTGAGTCCTCTGCGTTCTATGCCTTTTCCATGCTGTGCTACACTTGGCTTAGCCTCTTTACCTCCAGTTAAACTATGGGCTCACTCTAGTCTTCCTATTTTCTGTTACCTTTGGTATGAACTTCTCTGCCTCCCTGCTTTTAGTGGTCACTAGTTCCATCATTTCATTTACTGTCTTTCCCTATAGTTATTTTTCCCCTGCACTTCATGCAGGAAACTTCTCATTCTAAGTAGTCCCCTTTTGAAGTTCGGCTTTCGTTGTTCCCACTGCTGCATTCTCCATTTGTAACTCTACAAGGTATTCAAAACTCAGGACATCATGATCACTACGCCAAGGGGTCTTTCGTGTGTGATATCCTCTATGTCTGAGCTATTCAAGGTGAATATGAATCCAGCCTCCTGCAACATCCTCTCTCTCTCTGGTTGTATCCCTAACATGTTGGTGCATGAATACCAACACACCACATATAAAGAGGAGCTACGACGACATTTCGGCCCGACTTGGACCATTTACAAAGTGACTTTGTAAATGGTCAAGTCAGACAACCGTCATGTCCTCTTTTATATGGGGTTTATTATTATTCATTGTATTGTGCTTTTTGTTATTTATTGGTGCATGAAGTTCTCCAATACAGTCTCCAACATCTTAGCCCTCCATGTTTCTGGTCCCCATGTGGCTCTAGATTTTCCCAGTCAATCTCTTTATGATTGAAATCTCCCATTATAGTAATTTTGTCCTACCCATTTGAGCCCTCCTGGCCACTTCAGCTAGTGTACCCACCATTCCATATTGTGCACATGATACTCTTGTCTTGTCCTCCTACTGTTCAGTGGTGGGATATACATCCCCTTTATCATCACCTTTAGACCCCCAGTCTGAAGTGTTCCAACAATGAAGTCTTCTGTTTCCCTTCTGTCCATTCGTCCCACTTCCTCAAAACTCCACTGGTTTTGATGAGAGCGCTCTCCTCCCCCTCCTCTGTCTCTCTCTGTCTTTCCTCAGGATCTGATATCCAGGTGGAAAGATTGCATCTGTTATCATCCCTGTAAGTTTTGTCTCTATTAGTGCTATGATGTCAGGTGATGCATCAGTAATTCGTTCTTGCCTCTTCACTCTTATTTGTTATTCCATCTGCATTGGTATACATACCTTTAGCTTCCTTTCATTACTGTATTTTGGGAGATGGGAGAGAAAGGTGCAGGCTGGGAGGTGGGAGGCAGTGAAGATTATGGGAAGCTGCTGTGATTGTGAAATTAGTGCTTAGGGGGTGGGGGCATGATATGTGGTTTGTTTGTGGTTATTGTGTTTGGTTGTATATGGTGACAGGGTTGAAGGGTTTCTAAAAGCAATGTGTTTGATGTTCCCCAGAGGCTGTTCTTTCCTGTCTTTCGTTGTCTGTTCTGTCTCTCTTTCCTTCCACTGATTTCGTCTTGCTCTCACTTTCAGTTGTTCCTTTCTTTTCGTGATCTGTCTAGATTGGAGGTACACTTATTGATATTCCTGAGATTCTTTTAACATTGGCTTCGTTGTAGTATCCTGTTCTACCACTTCCGTCTTGAATGTCAATTTGATTGGTCGTTTTTTCCCTCGAATAACCCCCAAGTCTGTGAAAATGTTCTACCTAAGACATGTCCTTCTCTCCTGTTATTGCAATGATGCCTAATCTCTGTTCTCCCAATGCTTTCTTTCATCATAGGTCTTCCCTTCAGCCTCCTGAAGCCCATGAATAATTATTGACCTCTCACTCCTCTTCCCTTTACTTTTCTCTCAATATCTCTGGATCTGATTTAATTATCTCCTTTGTTGTTTCCTATCATCTCTGGACACTCTGATGGCTTGCTAGTACGTCTGCTAAAGACTTAGCTCCATCCCTCCCAGTCCCCTCCCTGCCTACTATGTTCCCATTTCAGTCACCTTACTCCTTTTGGACCTCATCTTTATATCTTGCTTTAGCAAATCCATTTCTTCCTCCAGTCTTTGTATCTTTGCCTCAGCTGCTACAGCTCCTGATTCCCACTTTATGCTCTCTGCAGCTATCTTCCTAACATATTATTGTAAAGCTCATTTATCCTTTTCCTCATTCTTGATCCATTTTGTTCTTGAGCCGTTCAACCCATTCTTCTTTTTCAGACCAACCATCCTCAGTTCCTTCCTTTACGTCCTCCCATTTGAGATCCCATTTTTTATCTGTTAGAGATGTGCGTGTGTGTGTGTGTGTAAATGTGTACTCACCAAATTGTACTCACTTAATTGTGTTTGCAGAGGTCGAGACTCAGCTCCTGGCCCCGCCTCTTCACTGATCGCTACTGGGTCCTCTCTCTCCCTGCTCCATGACTTCATCATACCTCGTCTTAAATCTACACATGGTTCCTGCCTCCACTCATCACTTGCTAGACTATTCCACTTCCTGTTCACTCTATGGCTGAAGAAATACTTCCAAACATCCCTATGACTAATCTGAGTCTTCAACTTCCAATTGTGACCCCCCTTTTTTATGTGTCCCCTCTGGAACATCCTGTCTCTATCCTGTCTCTATCCACCTTGTCTATTCCAGAGTATTTTGTATGTCGTTATTATGTCTCCGCTAACCCTCCTGTCCTCCAGTGTCGTCAAATCGACTTCTCTTAATCTTAGCTCTAGGACTAGTCTTATTGCAAACCTTTGCACTTTCTCTAATTTCTTGACATTCTTGACCAGGTGTGTGTGTGTGTGTGTACTCACCTAGTTGTACTCACCTAGTTGTGGTTGCACGGGGCAAGTCATAGCTCCTGGCCTCCCCTTCACTGGCCGCTACTGGTCACTCTCCTGCGTCATGAGTTTATCATACCTCTGCTTAAAGCTATGTATTGAGCCTGCCTCGCACATCGCTTCCTAACTATTCCATTTCCCCGACCACTCTGGACTGAAATACCTAACATCTCTGTGATTCATCTGAGTCTTCTGTTTCCAACTGTGTCCCCTTTGCTGTGTCCCATCTCTGGAACATTCTGTCTCTGTCCACTTTGTAAATTGTGTGAGTGTGCGTGTGTGTGGAATTTGTGAGTGTGTGTGTTGGTGTGTTTTCGGTGTGTATGTGTGTGTGTGTGTGTGTGTGTGTGTGTGTGTGTGTGTGTGTGTGTGTGTACTCCCAAGTTGTACTCACCTAGTTGTGGTTGCAGGGTCGATTCATGGCTCCTGGCCTCTCTTCTATGGCCGCTACTGGGTCACTCTCCCTGCGCCATGAGCTTTATCATACCTCTTCTTAAAGCTATGTATGGAACCAGCCTCCACTACATCCTTCCAAACTATTCCACTCGACCACTCTGTGACTGAAGAAATGCTCCTAACATCTCTGTGATTCATCTGAGTCTTCAACTTCCAACTGTGCCCCCTTGTTGCTGTGTCCATATCTGGAACATTCTGTCTTTGTCCACCTTGTCAATTCCTCTCAGTATCTTATATGTTGTCATCATGTCCTCTATCTCTCCTGTCCTCCAGTATCTCAGGTCATTTCCCTTAACCTCTCTTCCGTAGAATATACCCTTTAGCTCCGGGACTACTCTTGTTGCAAAACTTTGCACTTTTTCTAGTTTCTTCACGTGCTTGGCTGGTGTGGGTTCCAAACTGGTGCTGCATACTCCAGTATGGGCCTTACGTACAAGTGTACAGGGTCCCGAGCGATTCTTTATTAAGATGTCGGAATGCTGTTCTTGTTGCTAGGCGCCCATATGTTGCAGCAGTTATTTGGTTGATGTGCGCCTCAGGAGATGTGCCTGGTGTTATACTCACCCCAAGATCTTTTTCCTTGATTGAGGTTTTTAGTCTCTGGCCTTCTAGACTGTACTCCGTCTGCGGTCTTCTTTGCCTTCCCAATCTTCATGACTTTGCACTTGGTGGATTGAACTCCCGGAGCCAATTGCTGGACCAGGCTTGCAGCCTGTCCAGATCCCTTGTAGTTCTGGCCCCGGTCCTCGTCCGATTGAATTCTTCTCATCAACTTCATCATCTCAAACAGGGGCACTTCGGAGTCTATTCCTTCCTCATGTCGTTCACAAATACCAAAACAGCACCGGTCCTAGGACGCCCTGTGGAACCCCTGTCAGGGCCTCTGACACCTCGCCACGTACCATGACTGCGCTGCCCCGCTTTGACCAACCTTCCCAACTTCTGCACTAATTTTTGTGTGGGAAATGTGTCAAACTTCTTAAAACCCCAAAAATATGCAACTACCCCCCCCTGTGTTGTGTGTGTGTGTGGAGACAGGAAGAGGGGGGAGAGAGAGGTGGAAAAGAGGGGGGAAAAAAAGGGGTAAAGGAGGTAGGGGGGGGAGTTGAGGTGGAGAGAAAGAAAAGGGGAAAGAGGGATAAAGGAGGGGGGGTGGTGAGTTTGGGAAAGGAGGGGGAGGGAAAAAAAATGGGAAAGGGAGGGGAGAAAGTAGAAAGGGAAGGAGGGGGGGGAGGAAAAAAGAGAGAGGGGGAATGGGGGAAAAGGGGAGAGGAAAAGGAGAATAAAAAGAGAGAGAGTTGTAGGGGGAAGGGGTGGGGAAGGGGAAATATCAAGTCACAGTGAGGTGTCAATTAGTCTGTGTGTTTGTATATATATGTGTGTGTATGCGTGTGTATGTGTGTGACGTGTGTGTATGTGTGGTTCTCTGTCCTGACTTTGACCTGGTACTGACTCAACCCTAGTTTCTTCTATGTTTATCCTTCTCCCTTGAATACATACTTCCTAGATTCCTAACTACCTAGTGTGTATGTATGTGAGAGGAGAGTGTGCTTGGAAAATATCCCTCCTCGCTTACTTCTCCTTAGCCAATCTACCTGTCAATGATCTAAATCTACTCTCTGTTTCTAAAAGTGCCTGAAGAAACACGCGAGTACGTGGGTACTTGGGCACATTCGTTTGTGAGTACTGGTGGAGCCCAAACGCGCGCGGTGTGTGTGTGTGTGTGCAAAATGCATAAGGTAGTAGGTTGGCAGACAGTAATCACCAGGGAGGTACTAGTGTTTTGCCGAAAGAGTATGAAACGGAAACCTGTATTTTTAGACAATGGTAGGATTGTTGGCATCTTTTCTTTCTGTCTCATAACACATCTTGCTACATCTACTTTCACTAAGGTCACTAAAAACCACATTCCTGCACAGTAGGGGAAGAGAGTTCCCCGAATCACTTTCCTGGGCAGAACGATAACTAGTAATTCACACGTAGAAAATAATGACTATTTTCATGAATGAATTATAAGAACTTGTAACGGCGATGGTGATATGTTGCAAAATTAATTGCCGGTACTTTCTGTGGATCAATATATAAGCAGACCATACCACGGGTGGGATTGAACTCGTGGCGAGTGAGTTATAAACTGTAGGCCAGCGAGCAAGCCACTGGTTGAAATCATGTCATTACGATTTCATGAGTCAGGATTATGTAAGCAGATTAATAAATTCCGACCTGAATTAATTACTTTTCCGATATTACATCAACAATCATAAAAATAAAAAAAATCATTTTAAAAAGTGTCTTGTTGACAGGTCAGTAATCGTCACATCAGCAATATCTGTTCACGTTGAGCATAATTTTGATGGACGTGTTGGGTGAATAAATGTGCGAGGCTCAGTATATATAATTATGTTTCATTGAATATTGGTAATTTGTATATTATATAATATAAAATAATACTATACTAACTAGGAAATACTGAAAAATGAACTTTAGAATGTTGTGCTGCATATCCGTCTATTACATGCTTAGAATTCGCAAGAACAGGCGAAATATTCATAAACACTGATCGCTGGGCGAAGGAGACTCGAACCTACGAACCTTGCAACAAGGTACGCAGTGCTTTTCCAACCGTACCACACTGGTCAATACCTGGGCGCCAGCTCACGCTAGACGTTTGATCAAAGGGAAGCTTTCAGGCAGGTGGCTTACAGCTTTCATCTCATCCCCTGCATGCATCGACACAACTTTTACAATGCAATGATACATCAATTACATAAATAACTGATGCAACGATACATCAATTACATAAAGAGATTTCATATCCTTATGGAGTCAGTAAGATACATATAGACATAAATAATTGATAACGTACATCAATTACATAAAAAAAGAGATTTCATATCCTTATGGAGTCAAGGGGGACCATCAAATAAGAGACATATAGACAAACGCACAACTGAAGCATTATGCTTCAGGTAACACACTCAAGCTAAGCCAAGATCTTTGTGTATCTCCTAAAATTATCACATTACCTCCAATTCACTGGTTCCACATTTCCTCTGCGCTCACATTTTCGGAGGAATGTTGTGGTCCAAATTGGATTTCTCACTTCCATCCCAACCTGAACCATCCTTGCCCTGGAGATGACCAGTGGCACACCCGTGCACCTGAACCATCCTTGCCCTGGCGATGACCAGTGGAACACCTGTGCACCTGAACCATCCTTGCCCTGCAGATGACCAGTGGAACACCCGTGCACCTGAACAATCCTTGCCCTGGAGATGACCAGTGGAAAATGTGCACCTGAACCATCCTTGCCCTGGAGATGACCAGTGAAACACCTGTGCACCTGAACCCATCCTTGCCCTGGCGGTGACCAGTGGAACACCCGTACACCTGAACCATCCCTTTCCCCCAGAGACCAGTGGAACACCTGTGCACCTGAACCATCCTTGCCCTGCAGATGACCAGTGGAACACCCGTCCACCTGAACCATCCTTGCCTGGCGATGACCAGTGAAACACCTGTGCACCTGAACCATCCTTGCCCTGGCGATGACCAGTGGAACACCCGTGCACCTGAACAATCCTTGCC
This sequence comes from Cherax destructor, assembly GCA_009830355.1. Classification (NCBI taxonomy): domain Eukaryota; kingdom Metazoa; phylum Arthropoda; class Malacostraca; order Decapoda; family Parastacidae; genus Cherax; species Cherax destructor. The sequence continues at coordinate 26,346 of WNWK01027315.1, forward strand.
CTGGAGATGACCAGTGGAACACATGTGCACCTGAACCCTCCTTGCCCCGGAGATGACCAGTGAAACACCTGTGCACCTGAACC
>WNWK01027316.1:0-26428 GCA_009830355.1 Cherax destructor
CGTTATTTTATTGCATTTTTTTACGATTCAAGGCATTTTCCCGGGTTTTCTGAAAAACTATTTTTTTGATAAAATATACCTATAAGTAAGCTTCCCAAAAAAAAAATCATAAAATTTTTTTCTTACTTTTCCCCTAAAATTTTAATTTAGTAGAAATTCTATTTAAAAGTGTGAAAATCTAAGTATTTTAGCTGATAAATGAGTTTTAGAAAAGCACTCAAACCGCTCTAAAACTCGAAATATGCAATAAAATGATTTTAGCCCTTTTCTGAGCTTTTAATGTTTCATGTATTTTTTGAAAATAATATGAAATATTCTATAAAAAAAATTGATTTTTTTAGATTTTTTAAAGAGATGATTTAAAAATATGTAAATAATTTAAAATATATTCAAAAAAACTATAAAACTTGATTTTATTGCATTTTTTTAAAAGATTTAAAGGGATTTTCAAAAGGGTTTTGTGACAAACTATTTTTAGATAAAATATACATATGAGTAAGCTTCCCAAAAAAAAAATCATAAAAATTTTTCTTACTTTTCCATTAATTTCAATTGCAGTAGAAAAACCTATTTTAAAGTGTGAAAATCTAAGTATTTTAGCTGAAAAATGAGTTTTTGAAAAAACACTCAAACCGCTCTAAAACGTCAAATATCAATAAAAAACGATTTTAGCACATTTTTCTGAGCTTTTAATGTTTTTATGTATATTTCGAAAATAAATGAAATATTCTATAAAAAAATTGATTTTATAGATTTTTTAAAGGGATTTTTTTAAAAAAATGTAAATACATAATAAATATTAAAAAAAGCTATAAAAATTGATTTTTTTGCATTTTTTACAAATTTTAAAAGGGATTTTTAAAAAATTTTTTTGAAAAACTTTTTTTTTGATAAAATATATCTTTTGGTAAACTTACTAAAAAAAAAATCATAAAATTTTTGCTTACTTTTCCCATAAATTTCAATTGCAGTAGAAATTCTATTTAAAAGTGTGAAAATGTAAGTATTTTAGCTAAAAAATGAGTTTTGTCAGAGAAGCATCAAACCACTCTAAAACGTCAAAATATGCCATAAAATGCGATTTTAGCACATTTTTCTGAGCTTTTAATGTTTCATGTATTTTTCGAAAATAATATGAAATATTATATAAAAATATTGATTTTTATAGCTTTTTAATGGGATTTTTTAAAAATATGTAAATAATTTATATATATTCAAAAATTCTATAAAACGTTATTTTACTGCATTTTTTGACGATTCAAGGCATTTTCACGGATTTTCTGAAAAACTATTTTTTTAGATAAAATATACATATGAGTAAGCTACCTAAAAGAAAATCATAAAATTTTGGTTACTTTTCCCATAAATTTCAATTGCAGTAGAAATTCTATTTAAAAGTGTGAAAATGTAAGTATTTTAGCTAAAAAATGAGTTTTGTCAGAAAAGCACTCAAACCGCTGTAAAACGTCGAAATATGCAATAAAATACGATTTTAGCACATTTTACTGAGCTTTTTAATGTTTCATGTATATTTCGAAAATAATATGAAATATTCTAAATTAATATTAATTTTTATAGATTTTTATTGGGATTTTTTAAAAATATGTAAATAATTAATAAATATTAAAAAATGCTATAAAACTTGATTTTATAGCATTTTTTGACGATTTAAGGCATTTTCAAGGATTTTCTGAAAAACTATTTTTTTTAGATAAAATATTCATATGAGTAAGCTTCCTAAAAGAAAAGCATAAAATTTTGCTTACTTTTCCCATAAATTTGAATTGCAGTAGAAATTCTATTTAAAAGTGTGAAAATGTAAGTATTTTAGCTAAAAAATGAGTTTTGTCAGAAAAGCACTCAAACCGCTGTAAAACGTCGAAATATGCAATAAAATACGATTTTAGCACATTTTACTGAGCTTTTTAATGTTTCATGTATATTTCGAAAATAATATGAAATATTCTAAATTAATATTAATTTTTATAGATTTTTATTGGGATTTTTTAAAAATATGTAAATAATTAATAAATATTCAAAAATGCTATAAAACTTGATTTTATTGCATTTTTTGACGATTTAAGGCATTTTCAAGGATTTTCTGAAAAACTTTTTTTAGATAAAATATACCTGTGAGTAAGCTTCCTAAAAGAAAATAAAAAAATTTGCTTACTTTTCCCATAAATTTCAATTGCAGTAGAAATTCTATTTAAAGTGTGAAAATGTAAATATTTTAGCTAAAAATGAGTTTTGCAGATAAGCACTCAAACCGCTCTAAAACGTCGAAATATGCAATAAAATACGATTTTAGCACATTTTCTGAGCTTTTAATGTTTCATGTATATTTCGAAAATAATATAAAATATTCTATAAATATATATTTTTATAGATTTTTAATGGGATTTTTTAAAAATATGTAAATAATTATAAATATTCAAAAATGCTATAAAACTAGATTTTATTGCATTTTTTGACGATTTAAGGCATTTTCAAGGATTTTGTGAAAAACTATTTTTTAGATAAAATATACCTATGAAAAGCTTCCTAAAAGAAAACATAAAATTTTGCTTATTTTCCCATAAATTTCAATTGCAGTAGAAATTTATTTAAAAGTGTGAAAATTAAGTATTTTAGCTAAAATGAGTTTTGCCCGAAAAGCACTCAAACCGCTTAAAACGTCGAAATATGCAATAAATACGATTTTAGCACATTTTCTGAAATTTTTAATGTTTCTTTATTTTTTGAAAATAATATGAAATATTCTAAAAAATATTGATTTTTATAGATTTTTAATGGATTTTTTAAAAATATGTAAATAATTTATAAATATTAAAATCTATAAAACTATTTTATTGCATTTTTTGACGATTAAGGCATTTTCAGGTTTTTGAAAAAATATTTTTTTGATAAATATACCTATGAGTAAGCTTCCAAAAAAATCATAAAATTTTGCTTACTTTTCCCATAAATTTCAATTGCAGTAGAAATTCTATTTAAAAGTGTGAAAATTGTAGTATTTTAGCTAAAATGAGTTTTGTCAGAAAACACTCAAACCGCTCTAAAACGTCGAAATATGCAATAAAATACGATTTTAGCACATTTTCTGAGTTTTAAATGTTTCATGTATTTTCGAAAATAATATGAAATATTCTAAATTAAATATTGATTTTTATAGATTTTTAATGGGATTTTTTAAAAATATGTAAATAATTTATAATATTCAAAAATGCTATAAAACGTTATTTTATTGCATTTTTTGACGATTCAAGGCATTTTCAAGGATTTTCTGAAAAACTATTTTTTTGATAAAATATACCTATGAGTAAGCTTCCTAAAAGAAAATCATAAAATTTTGCTTACTTTTCCCATAAATTTAAATTGCAGTAGAAATTATATTTAAAAGTGTACAAATCTAAGAATTTTAGCTAAAAAATGAGTTTTGTCAGAAAAGCACTCAAACCGCTCTAAAACGTCGAAATATGCAATAAAATACGATTTTAGCACATTTTTCTGAGCTTTTTAATGTTTCATGTATTTTCGAAAATAATATGAAATATTCTATAAAAATATTGATTTTTATAGATTTTTAATGGGATTTTTTAAAAATATGTAAATAATTTATATAATATTCAAAAATGCTATAAAACTTATTTTATTGCATTTTTGACGATTAAGGCATTTTCAAGGATTTTCTGAAAAACTATTTTTTTAGATAAAATATACCTATGAGTAAGCTTCCTAAAAGAAAATCATAAAATTTTGCTTACTTATCCCATAAATTTCAATTGCAGTAGAAATTATATTTAAAAGTGTGAAAATCTAAGTATTTTAGCTAAAAAATGAGTTTTGCCAGAAAAGCACTCAAACCGCTCTAAAACGTCGAAATATGCAATAAAAGACGATTTTAGCACATTTTTCTGAGCTTTTTAATGTTTCATGTATTTTCGAAAATAATATGAAATATTCTATAATAATATTGATTTTTATAGATTTTTAATGGGATTTTTTAAAATATGTAAATAATTATAATATTAAAAAATGCTATAAAACTGATTTTATTGCATTTTTGACGATTTAAGGTATTTTCAAGGATTTTCTGAAAACTATTTTTTTAGATAAAATATACCTATGAGTAAGCTTCCTAAAAGAAAATCATAAAATTTTGCTTACTTTTCCCATAAATTTCAATTGCAGTGAAATTTATTTAAAAGTGTGAAAATGTAATTATTTTAGCTAAAAAATGAGTTTTGCCAGAAAAGCACTCAAACCGCTCTAAAACGTCGAAATATGCAATAAAATACGATTTTAGCACATTTTTCTGAGCTTTTTATTGTTTTATGTATTTTTCGAAAATAATATGAAATATTCTATAAAAATATTGATTTTTATAGATTTTTATTGTTATTTTTTAAAAATGTGTAAATAATTTAAAAATATTCAAAAATGCTATAAAACTATAGTTTATTGCTTTTTTTGACGATTCAATTCATTTTCACGGATTTTCTGAAAAACTGTTTTTTTAGATAAAATATACCTATGAGTAAGCTTTCTAAAAGAAAATCATAAAATTTTGCTTACTTTTCCCATAAATTTCAATTGCAGTAGAAATTCTATTTAAAAGTGTGAAAATCTAAGTATTTTAGCTAAAAAATGAGATTTGTCAGAAAAGCATCAAACTGCTCTAAAACGTCGAAATATGCAATAAAAGACGATTTTAGCACATTTTTCTGAGCTTTTTAATGTTTCATGTATTTTTCGAAAATATTATGAAATATTGTATAAAAATATTGATTTTTATAGATTTTGAATGGGATTTTTTAAAAATATGTAAATAATTATATAAATATTAATAAATGCTATACAACTTGATTTTATTGCATTTTTTGACGATTTAAGGCATTTTCAAGGATTTTCTGAAAAACTATTTTTTTTAGATAAAATATACCTGTGAGTAAGCTTCTTAAAAGAAAATCATAAAATTTTGCTTACTTTTCCCATTAATTTCAATTGCACTAGAAATTATATTTAAAAGTGTGAAAATTTAAGTATTTTAGCTAAAAAATGAGTTTTGCCAGAAAACCACTCAAACCGCTCTAAAACGTCGAAATATGCAATAAAATACCATTTTAGCACATTTTTCTGAGCTTTTTATTGTTTCATGTATTTTTCGAAAATAATAAGAAATATTCTATAAAAATATTGATTTTTATAGATTTTTAATAGGATTTTTTAAAAATATGTAAATAATTATTAAATATTCAAAAATGCTATAAAACTTGATTTTATTGCATTTTTTGACGATTTAAGGCTTTTTCAAGGATTTTGTGAAAAACTATTTTTTTTATATAAAATATACATATGAGTAAGCTTCCTAAAAGAAAAGCATAAAATTTGGCTTACTTTTACCATAAATTTCAATTGCAGTAGAAATTCTATTTAAAAGTGTGAAAATGTAAGTATTTTAGCTAAAAAATGAGTTTTGCCAGAAAAGCACTCAAACCGCTCTAAAACGTCGAAATATGCAATAAAATACGATTTTAGCACATTTTTCTGAGCTTTTTATTGTTTCATGTATTTTTCGAAAATAATAAGAAATATTCTATAAAAATGTTGATTTTTATAGATTTTTAATGGGATTTTTTAAAAATATGTAAATAATTAATATATATTCAAAAATGCTATAAAACTTGATTTTATTGCATTTTTTGACGATTTAAGGCATTTTCAAGGATTTTCTGACAAACTATTTTTTAGATAAAATATACCTATGAGTAAGCTTCCTAAAAGAAAAGCATAAATTTTTGCTAACTTTTCCCATAAATTTTAATTGCAGTAGAAATTCTATTTAAAAGTGTGAAAATGTAAGTATTTTAGCTAAAAAATGAGTTTTGCCAGAAAAGCACTCAAACAGCTCTAAAACGTCGAAATATGCAATACGAATTTAGCACATTTTTCTGAGCTTTTTAATGTTTCATGTATTTTTCGAAAATAATATGAAATATTCTATAAAAATATTGATTTATATAGATTTTTAATGGGATTTTTTTAAAAATATGTAAATAATTTATAAATATTAAAAAATTCTAAAAAACGGTATTTTATTGCATTTTTGGACGATTCAACGCATTTTCAAGGATTTTCGGAAAAACTATTTTTTTAGATAAAATATACCTATGAGTAAGCTTCCTAAAAGAAAATCATAAAATTTTGCTTACTTTTCCCATAAATTTCAATTGCAGTAGAAATTTTATTTAAAAGTGTGAAAATCTAAGTATTTTAGCTGAAAAATGAGTTTTCCCAGAAAAGCACTCAAACCGCTCTAAAACGTCGAAATATGCAATAAAATACGATTATAGCACATTTTTCTAAGCTTTTTAATGTTTCATGTATTTTTTGAAAATAATATGAAATATTCTATAAAAATATTGATTTTAATAGATTTTTAATGGGATTTTTTAAACATATGTAAATAATTTATAAATATTCAAAAATGCTATAAAACGTTATTTTATTGCATTTTTTGACGATTCAAGGCATTTTCAAGAATTTTCTGAAAAACTATTTTTTTAGATAAAATATACCTATGAGTAAGCTTCCTAAATGAAAATCATAAAATTTTGCTTACTTTTCCCATAAATTTCAATTGCAGTAGAAATTCTATTTAAAAGTGTGAAAATCTAAGTATTTTAGCTGAAAAATGAGTTATGCCAGAAAAGCACTCAAACCGCTCTAAAAGGTCGAAATATGCAATAAAATACTATTTTAGCACACTTTTCTGAGCTTTTTAATGTTTCATGTATTTTTAAAAAATAATATGAAATATTCTATAAAAATATTGATTTTTATAGATTTTTAATGGGATTTTTTAAAAATATGCAATAAAATACGATTTTAGCACATTTTTCTGAGCTTTTTAATGTTTCATGTATTTTCGAAAATAATATGAAATATTCTATAAAAATATTGATTTTTATAGATTTTTAATGGGATTTCTTTAAAAATATGTAAATAATTTTTAAATAATAAAAAATGCTATAAAACGTTATTTTATTGCATTTTTTAACGATTCAAGGCATTTTCAAGGACTTTCTGAAAAACTATTTTTTTAGATAAAATATACCTATAAGAAAACTTCCTAAAAAAATCATAAAATTTTGCTTAATTTTCCCATAAATTTCAATTGCAGTAGAAATTCTATTTAAAAGTGTGAAAATCTAAGTATTTTAGCTGAAAAATGAGTTTTGCAAGAAAAGCACTCAAACCGCTCTAAAACGTCGAAATATGCAATAAAATACGATTTTAGCACATTTTTCTGAGCTTTTTAATGTTTCATGTATTTTTCGAAAATAATATGAAATATTCTATAAAAATATTGATTTTAATAGATTTTTAATGGGATTTTTTAAAAATATGTAAATAATTTAAAAATATTCAAAAATGCTATAAAACTATATTTATTGCTTTTTGACGATTCAATCATTTTCACGGATTTTCTGAAAAACTATTTTTTAGATAAAATATACCTATGAGTAAGCTTTCTAAAAGAAAATCATAAAATTTTGCTTACTTTTCCCATAAATTTCAATTGCAGTAGAAATTCTATTTAAAAGTGTGAAAATCTAAGTATTTTAGCTGAAAAATGAGTTTTGCCAGAAAAGCACTCAAACCGCTCTAAAACGTCGAAATATGCAATAAAACACGATTTTAGCATATTTTTCTGAGCTTTTTAATGTTTCATGTATATTTCGAAAATAATATGAAATATTCTATAAAAATATTGATTTTTATAGATTTTTAATGGGATTTTTTAAAAATATGTAAATACATAATAAATATTAAAAAATGCTATAAAACTTGATTTTATTGCATTTTTTGACGATTTAAGGCATTTTCAAGGATTTTCTGAAAAACTATTTTTTTAGATAAAATATACCTATAAGTAAGCTTCCTAAAAAAATCATAACATTTTGCTTACTTTTCCCATAAATTTCAATTGCTGTAGAAATTCTATTTAAAAGTGTGAATATGTAAGTATTTTAGCTAAAAAATGAGTTTTGTCAGAAAAGCATCAAACCACTCTAAAACGTCGAAATATGCCATAAATTGCGATTTTAGCACATTTTTCTGAGCTTTTTAATGTTTCATGTATTTTTCGAAAATAATATGAAATATTCTATAAAAATATTGATTTTTATAGATTTTTAATGGGATTTTTTAAAAATATGTAAATAATTATAAATATTCAAAAATGCTATAAAACGATTTTATTGCATTTTTGACGATTTAAGCATTTTCAAGATTTTCTGAAAAATTTTTTTAGATAAAATATACCTATGAGTAAGCTTCCTAAAGAAAATCATAAAATTTTGCTTACTTTCCATAAATTTCAATTGCAGTAGAAATTCTATTTAAAAGTGTGAAAATTAAGTATTTTAGCTAAAAATGAGTTTTGCAGAAAAGCACTCAAACCGCTCTAAAACGTCGAAATATGCAATAAATACGATTTTAGCACATTTTTCTGAGCTTTTTAATGTTTCATGTATTTTCGAAAATAATATGAAATATTCTAAATAATATTGATTTTTATAGATTTTTAATGGGATTTTTAAAAATATGTAAATAATTATAAATATTAAAATGCTATAAAACTTATTTTATTGCATTTTTGACGATTCAAGGCATTTTCAAGGATTTTCGAAAAACTATTTTTAGATAAAATATACCTATAGTAAGCTTCCTAAAAGAAAATCATAAAATTTTGCTTACTTTTCCCATAAATTTCAATTGCAGTAGAAATTCTATTTAAAAGTGTGAAAATGTAAGTATTTTAGCTAAAAATGAGTTTTGCCAGAAAAGCACTCAAACCGCTCTAAAACGTCGAAATATGCAATAAAATACGATTTTAGCACATTTTCTGAGCTTTTTAATGTTTCATGTATTTTCGAAAATAATATGAAATATTCTATAAAAATATTGATTTTTATAGATTTTTAATGGGATTTTTAAAATATGTAAATAATTATTAAATATTCAAAATGCTATAAAACTTGATTTTATTGCATTTTGACGATTAAGGCATTTTCAAGGATTTTCTGAAAATATTTTTTAGATAAAATATACTATGAGTAAGCTTCCTAAAGAAAATCATAAAATTTTGCTTACTTTTCCCATAAATTTCAATTGCAGTAGAAATTCTATTTAAAAGTGTGAAAATGTCTAAGTATTTTAGCTGAAAATGAGTTTTGCAAGAAAAGCACTCAAACCGCTCTAAAACGTCGAAATATGCAATAAAATACGATTTTAGCACATTTTTCTGAGCTTTTTAATGTTTCATGTATTTTTAAAATAATATGAAATATTCTATAAAAATATTGATTTTTATAGATTTTTAATGGGATTTTTTAAAAATATGTAAATAATTAATAATATTAAAAATGCTATAAAAGTTGATTTTATTGCATTTTTTTACGATTAGGCATTTTCAAGGATTTGTGAAAAACATTTTGATAAAATATACATGAGTAAGCTTCCTAAAAGAAAATCATAAAATTTTGCTTACTTTTCCCATAAATTTCAATTGCAGTAGAACTTCTATTTAAAATGTGAAAATGTAAGTATTTTAGCTAAAAAATGAGTTTTGCCAGAAAAGCACTCAAACCGCTTTAAAACGTGAAATATGCAATAAAATACGATTTTAGCACATTTTTCTGAGCTTTTTAATGTTTCATGTATTTTTGAAAATAATATGAAATATTCTATAAAAATATTGATTTTTATAGATTTTTAATGGATTTTTTAAAAATATGTAAATAATTTATATATATTCAAAAATGCTATAAAACGTTATTTTATTGCATTTTTGGACGATTCAAGGCATTTTCAAGGATTTTCTGAAAAACTATTTTTTTAGATAAAATATACCTATGAGTAAGCTTCCTAAAAGAAAATCATAAAATTTTGCTTACTTTTCCCATAAATTTCAATTGCAGTAGAAATTCTATTTAAAAGTGTGAAAATGTAAGTATTTTAGCTAAAAAATGAGTTTTGCCAGAAAAGCACTCAAACCGCTCTAAAACGTCGAAATATGCAATTAAATCCATTTTAGCACATTTTTCTGAGCTTTTAATGTGTCATGTATTTTTCGAAAATAATATGAAATATTCTATAAAATATTGATTTTTATAGATTTTTAATGGGATTTTTTAGGGATTTTAAAATATGAAATAATTAATAAATATTAAAATATAACTATTTTTTGCATTTGACGATTAAGATTTTCAAGGTTTTGAAAATTTTAGATAAAATATACCTGAACTTCTAAAAAAAATCATAAAATTTTCTTACTTTTCCATAAATTTCAATTCGTGAAATTTTTAAAGTGTGAAAATTAAGTATTTAGCTAAAATGAGTTGCAAAGCTCAAACCGCTCTAACGTGAATATGCATAAAATACGATTTAGCCATTTTCTGGCTTTAATGTTTCATGTATTTTGAAATAATATAAATATTCTATAAAAATATTGATTTATAGATTTTAATGATTTTAAAAATATGTAAATAATATAAAATTAAATGCTATAAAGATTTATGCATTTGACATTAAGCATTTTCAGTTTGAAACTATTTTAATAAAATATCATAGAGTCCTAAAAAATATAAAATTTTCTTTTCCATAAATTTCAATTGAGAAATTTTTTAAGTGTGAAAATTAAGTATTTTAGCTAAATGAGTTTCAAAGCTCAAACGCTCTAACTCGAATATGCAATAAATACGATTTTAGCACATTTCTGTAATTTTAAAATAATATGAAATATTCTATAAAATATTGATTTATAGATTTTAATGATTTAAATATAAATAATTAAATATTAAAGCTATAAAATTTTTCATTTGATAAATTCAAGGTTTTAAAACTATTTTATAAAATATACCTTGACTCAAAAAAAATCATAAAATTTCTTACTTTTATAAATTTCATTGCATAGAAATTTAGTTGAAATTGATTTTAGCTAAATAGTTTTCAGAACATAAACCTAAAGTGAATGCATAAATCGTTAATTTTCTAGGGGGGGGGGGGGGGGGGGGGGGGGGGGGGGGGGGGGGGGGGGGGGGGGGCCCCCCCCCCCCCCCCCCCCCCCCCCCCCCCCCCCCCCCCCCCCCCCCCATGAGTAAGCTTCCTAAAAGAAAATCATAAAATTTTGCTTACTTTTCCCATAAATTTCAATTGCAGTAGAAATTCTATTTAAAAGTGTGAAAATGTAAGTATTTTAGCTAAAAATGAGTTTTGCAGAAAAGCACTCAAACCGCTCTAAAACGTCGAAATATGCAATAAAATACGATTTTAGCACATTTTTCTGAGCTTTTAATGTTTCATGTATTTTTCGAAAATAATATGAAATATTCTATAAAAATATTGATTTTTATAGATTTTTAATGAGATTTTTAAAAATATGTAAATAATTTAAAAAATATTAAAAATGCTATAAAACGTATTTTATTGCATTTTTGACGATTCAAGGCATTTTCAAGGATTTTCTGAAAAACTATTTTTTAGATAAAATATACCTATAGTAAGCTTCCTAAAAGAAAATCATAAAATTTTGCTTACTTTTCCCATAAATTTCAATTGCAGTAGAAATTCTATTTAAAAGTGTGAAAATCTAAGTATTTAGCTAAAAAATGAGTTTTGCAAGAAAAGCATCAAACGCTCTAAAACGTCGAAATATGCATAAAATCGATTTTAGCACATTTTTCTGAGCTTTTAATGTTTCATGTATTTTTCGAAAATAATATGAAATATTCTATAAAATATTGATTTTATAGATTTTTAATGAGATTTTTAAAATATGTAAATAATTATAAATATTAAAAAGCTATAAAACTTGATTTTATTGCATTTTGACGATTCAAGCATTTTCAGATTTTCTGAAAACTTTTTTTAGATAAAATATCTGTGAGTAAGCTTCATAAAGAAAATCATAAAATTTTGCTTACTTTTCCATAATTTCAATTGCAGTAGAAATTTATTTAAAAGTGTGAAAATCTAAGATTTTAGCTAAAAATGAGTTTTGCCAGAAAAGCACTCAAACCGCTCTAAAACGTAGAAATATGCATAAAATCGATTTTAGCACATTTTTCTGAGCTTTTAATGTTTCATGTATTTTCGAAAATAATATGAAATATTCTAAAAATTATTGATTTTTATAGATTTTTAATGGGATTTTTAAAAATATGTAAATAATTATAAATATTCAAAAATGCTATAAAACGTTATTTTATTGCATTTTTGACGATTCAAGGCATTTTCAGGATTTTCTGAAAAACTATTTTTTTAGATAAAATATACCTATGAGTAAGCTTCCTAAAAGAAAATCATAAAATTTTGTTACTTTTCCCATAAATTTCAATTGCAGTAGAAATTCTATTTAAAAGTGTGAAAATTAAGTATTTTAGCTAAAAATGAGTTTTGCAGAAAAGCACTCAAACCTCTAAAACGTCGAAATATGCAATAAAATGCGATTTTAGCACATTTTTCTGAGCTTTTTAATGTTTCATGTATTTTTCGAAAATAATATGAAATATTCTAAAAATATTGATTTTTATAGATTTTTAATGGGATTTTTAAAAATATGTAAATAATTAATAAATATTAAAAATGCTATAAAACTTGATTTTATTGCATTTTTGACGATTTAAGCATTTTCAAGGATTTTCTGAAAAATATTTTTTAGATAAAATATACCTTGAGTAAGCTTCCTAAAGAAAATCATAAAATTTTGCTTACTTTTCCCATAAATTTCAATTGCAGTAGAAATTCTATTTAAAGTGTAAAAGTATTTTTAGCTAAAAATGAGTTTTGCCAGAAAAGCACTCAAACCGTCTCTAAAACGTAAATATGCAATAAAATACGATTTTAGCACATTTTCTGCTTTTAATGTTATGTTTTTGAATATAATTGAAATATTCAAAAATATGAATTATTTTAATAGATTTTAAATTTATAATTTTTAATGAATTTTAAAATTGTAAAATTATTTTATTGATTTAAAAATCTATAAACGATTTTAGATTTTGAAAACATTTTTAGATTAAGTATCTTAAGTATTTTAGAAAACTAATTTTTAGATATATTTCCATAATTAGTCTAAAAAATTAAAATTTGTATAATTTCAGTAATTTTCTAAAAAATGAGTTGCAAATATTTAAATAAATGTAAACTCGAAATAGCAAAAATAGTTTTGCAATTTTCGAGCTTTCAAATGTTTCATGTATATTCGAAATAATATAAAATTTATAACAATTTTATTTAAGATTTTTAATGTTTTTAATTTGAAAATAATATAAATATTCTATAAAAATATTGATTTTTATAGATTTTTAATGGGATTTTTAAAAAAAAAAAAAAAAAAAAAAAAAAAAAAAAAAAAAAAAAAAAAAAAAAAAAAAAAAAAAAAAAAAAAAAAAAAAAAAAAAAAAAAAAAAAAAAAAAAAAAAAAAAAAAAAAAAAAAAAAAAAAAAAAAAAAAAAAAAAAAAAAAAAAAAAAAAAAAAAAAAAAAAAAAAAAAAAAATATACCTATAGTAGCTTCCTAAAAAAAATCATAAAATTTGCTTACTTTTCCATAAATTTCATTGATAGAAATTTCTAAGTATTTTAGCTGAAAAATGAGTTTTGCCAGAAAAGCACTCAAACCGCTCTAAAACGTCAAATATGCAATAAAATACGATTTTAGCACATTTTCTGAGCTTTTAAGTTTCATGTATTTTCGAAAATAATATGAAATATTCTATAAAAATATTGATTTTTATAGATTTTTAATGGGATTTTTTAAAAATATGTAAATAATTAATAAATATTAAAAATGCTATAAAACTTGATTTTATTGCATTTTTTGACGATTTAGGGCATTTACAAGGAATTTCTGAAAAACCAATTTTAGATAAAATATTCCCTGAGTAAGCTTCCTAAAAGAAAATCATAAAATTTTGCTTACTTTTCCCATAAATTTCAATTGCAGTAGAAATTCTATTTAAAAGTGTGAAAATTAAGTATTTTAGCTAAAATGAGTTTTGCCAGAAAAGCACTCAAACCGCTCTAAAACGTCGAAATATGCAATAAAATACGATTTTAGCACATTTTCTGAGCTTTTTAATGTTTCATGTATTTTTCGAAAATAATATGAAATATTCTATAAAAATATTGATTTTTATAGATTTTTAATGGGATTTTTTAAAAATATGTAAATAATTAATAAATATTAAAAAATGCTATAAAACGTTGATTTTATTGCATTTTTGACGATTTAAGGCATTTTCAAGGATTTTGTGAAAAACTATTTTTAGATAAAATATACCTATGAGTAAGCTTCCTAAAAGAAAATCATAAAATTTTGCTTACTTTTCCCATAAATTTCAATTGCAGTAGAAATTCTATTTAAAAGTGTGAAAATGTAAGTATTTTAGCTAAAAAATGAGTTTTGCCAGAAAAGCACTCAAACCGCTCTAAAACGTCGAAATATGCAATAAAATACGATTTTAGCACATTTTTCTGAGCTTTTTAATGTTTCATGTATTTTCGAAAATAATATGAAATATTCTCTAAAAATATTGATTTTATAGATTTTTAATGGGATTTTTAAAAATATGTAAATAATTAATAAATATTAAAAATGCTATAAAACGTGTATTTTATTGCATTTTTGACGATTCAAGGCATTTTCAAGGATTTTCTGAAAAACTATTTTTTGAGATAAAATATACCTACGAAAAGAAAATCATAAAATTTTGCTTACTTTTCCCATAAATTTCAATTGCAGTAGAAATTCTATTTAAAAGTATGAAAATTAAGTATTTTAGCTAAAAATGAGTTTTGCCAGAAAGCACTCAAACCGCTCTAAAACGTCGAAATATGCAATAAAATACGATTTTAGCACATTTTTCTGAGCTTTTTAATGTTTCATGTATTTTTCGAAAATAATATGAAATATTCTATAAAAATATTGATTTTTATAGATTTTTAATGGGATTTTTTAAAAATATGTAAATAATTAATAAATATTCAAAATGCTATAAAACGTTGATTTTATTGCATTTTTGACGATTAAGGCATTTTCAAGGATTTTCTGAAAAACTATTTTTTAGATAAAATATACCTATGAGTAAGCTTCCTAAAAGAAAATCATAAAATTTTGCTTACTTTTCCCATAAATTTCAATTGCAGTAGAAATTCTATTTAAAAGTGTGAAAATCTAAGTATTTTAGCTGAAAAATGAGTTTTGCCAGAAAAGCACTCAAACCGCTCTAAAACGTCGAAATATGCAATAAAATACGATTTTAGCACATTTTTCTGAGCTTTTAATGTTTCATGTATTTTCGAAAATAATATGAAATATTCATAAAAATATTGATTTTTATAGATTTTAATGAGATTTTTTAAAAATATGTAAATAATTATAAATATTAAAAATGCTATAAAACGTTATTTTATTGCATTTTTGACGATTCAAGGCATTTTCAAGGATTTTCTGAAAACTATTTTTTAGATAAAATATACCTATGTAAGCTTCCTAAAAGAAAATCATAAAATTTTGCTTACTTTTCCCATAAATTTCAATTGCAGTAGAAATTCTATTTAAAAGTGTGAAAATTAAGTATTTTAGCTAAAAATGAGTTTGCAGAAAAGCACTCAAACCGCTCTAAAACGTCGAAATATGCAATAAAATACGATTTTAGCACATTTTTCTGAGCTTTTTAATGTTTCATGTATTTTTCGAAAATAATATGAAATATTCTATAAATAATATTGATTTTTATAGATTTTAATGGATTTTTAAAAATATGTAAATAATTTAAAAAATATTAAAAATGCTATAAAACTTATTTTATTGCATTTTTGACGATTAAGGCATTTTCAAAGATTTCTGAAAAACTATTTTTTAGATAAAATATACCTATGAGTAAGCTTCCTAAAAGAAAATCATAAAATTTTGCTTACTTTTCCCATAAATTTCAATTGCAGTAGAAATTCTATTTAAAAGTGTGAAAATCTAAGTATTTTAGCTAAAAATGAGTTTTGCAGAAAAGCACTCAAACCGCTCTAAAACGTCGAAATATGCAATAAAATACGATTTTAGCACATTTTTCTGAGCTTTTAATGTTTCATGTATTTTTCGAAAATAATATGAAATATTCTATAAAAATATTGATTTTATAGATTTTTAATGGGATTTTTAAAAATATGTAAATAATTAATAAATATTAAAAATGCTATAAAACGTTATTTATTGCATTTTTGACGATTCAAGGCATTTTCAGGATTTTCTGAAAACTATTTTTTAGATAAAATATACCTATGAGTAAGCTTCCTAAAAGAAAATCATAAAATTTGCTTACTTTTCCATAAATTTCAATTGCAGTAGAAATTTATTTAAAAGTTTGATAATCTAAGTATTTTAGCTAAAAATGAGTTTTGTCAGAAAAGACTCAAACCGCTCTAAAACGTCGAAATATGCAATAAAATACATTTTAGCAATTTTCTGAGCTTTTTAATGTTTCATGTATTTTAAAATAATATGAAATATTCTAAAATATTGATTTTTATAGATTTTTAATGGGATTTTTAAAAATATGTAAATAATTATAAATATTAAAATGCTATAAAACGTTATTTTATTGCATTTTTTGACATTCAAGGCATTTTCAAGGATTTTCTGAAAAACTATTTTTTAGATAAAATTACCTAATAGTAAATTCCTAAAAGAAATCATAAAATTTTACATTTTCCATAAATTTCAATTGCAGTAGAAATTTATTTAAAAGTTTGATAATCTAAGTATTTTAGCTAAAAATGAGTTTTGCAGAAAAGCACTCAAACCAGCTCTAAAACGTCGAAATATGCAATAAAATACCATTTTAGCATTTTCTGAGTTTTAATGTTTCATGTATTTTGAAAAATAATTGAAATATTCAAAAATATTGATTTTTATAGATTTTTAATGGGATTTTTAAAAATATGTAAATAATTATAAATATTCAAAATGCTATAAAACTTATTTTATTGCATTTTTGACGATTATATTTTTAGATAAAATACCTATGAGTAACTTCCTCAAAGAAAATCATAAAATTTCCTTACTTTTCCCATAAATTTCAATTGAGTAGAAATTTTTTAAAAGTTTGATAATCTAAGTATTTTAGCTAAAAATGAGTTTTGTCAGAAAGCACTCAAACCCTCTAAACGTCGAAATATGCAATAAAATACCATTTAGACATTTTTCTGATCTTTTTAATGTTTCATGGATTTTTGAAAAATAATATTGATTTTTATAGATTTTTAATGGGATTTTTAAAAATATGTAAATAATTTTAAATATTAAAAATGCTATAAAACGTATTTTATTGCATTTTTGACGTTCAAGGCATTTTCAAGGATTTTCTGAAAATATTTTTAGATAAATTACCTATGAGTAAGCTTCCTAAAGAAAATCATAAAATTTGCTACTTTTCCATAAATTTCAATTGCAGTAGAAATTCTATTTAAAAGTTTGATAATCTAAAGTATTTTAGCTAAAAATGAGTTTTGTCAGAAAACATCAAACCACTCTAAAACGTCGAAATATGCAATAAATACCATTTTAGCACATTTTTCTGAGCTTTTTAATGTTTTCATGTATTTTTCGAAAATAATATGAAATATTTAAATAATATTGATTTTTATAGATTTTTAATGGGATTTTTAAAAATATGTAAATAATTTAAATATTAAAAATGCTATAAAACGTTATTTTATTGCATTTTTGACGTTTCAAGGCATTTTCAAGGATTTTCTGAAAACTATTTTTTAGATAAATTACCTATGAGTAACTTCCTAAAAGAAATCATAAAATTTCGCTTACTTTTCCCATAAATTTCAATTGCAGTAGAAATTTATTTAAAAGTTTGATAATCTAAGTATTTTAGCTAAAATGAGTTTTGTCAGAAAAGCACTCAAACCGCTCTAAAACGTCGAAATATGCAATAAAATACCATTTAGCACATTTTTCTGAGTTTTTAAGTTTCATGTATTTTTGAAAAAATATGAAATATTCTAAATAATATTG
Organism: Cherax destructor; assembly: GCA_009830355.1. NCBI lineage: Eukaryota > Metazoa > Arthropoda > Malacostraca > Decapoda > Parastacidae > Cherax > Cherax destructor. The sequence continues at coordinate 18,096 of WNWK01027316.1, forward strand.
ATTTTTATAGATTTTTAATGGATTTTTAAAATATGTAAATATATTATAAATATTATTTTATTGCATTTTTACGATTAAGGCATTTTCAAGATTTTTGAAAAATATTTTTTAGATAAAATATACCTATGAGTAAGCTTCCTAAAAGAAAATCATAAAATTTTGCTACTTTTCCCATAAATTTCAATTGCAGTAAAATTCTATTTAAAAGTGTGAAAATTAAGTATTTTAGCTAAAAATGAGTTTTGCAGAAAAACTCAAACCGCTCTAAAACGTCGAAATATGCAATAAAATCGATTTTAGCACATTTTTCTGAGCTTTTTAATGTTTCATGTATTTTTCGAAAATAATATGAAATATTTAAATATTTGATTTTTATAGATTTTAATGGATTTTTAAAAATATGTAAATAATTATAAATATTAAAAATGCTATAAAACTTATTTATTGCATTTTGACGATTAAGGCATTTTCAGATTTTCTGAAAAATATTTTTAGATAAAATATACCTATGAGTAAGCTTCTAAAAGAAAATCATAAATTTTGCTTACTTTTCCCATAAATTTCAATTGCAGTAGAAATTTATTTAAAAGTGAAAATTAAGTATTTTAGCTAAAATGAGTTTTGCCAGAAACTCAAACCGCTCTAAACGTCGAAATATGCATAAATCGATTTTAGCAATTTTTCTGAGTTTTAATGTTTCTGTATTTTAAAATATAGAAATATTCTAAATATTTGATTTTTATAGATTTAATGGGATTTTTAAATATGTAATAATTATAATATTAAAAAATGCTATAAAACTTATTTTATTGCATTTTTGACGATTCAAGGCATTTTCAAGGATTTTCTGAAAAACTATTTTTAGATAAAATATACCTATGAGTAAGATCCTAAAAGAAATCATAAAATTTTGCTTACTTTTCCCATAAATTTCAATTGCAATAGAAATTTATTTAAAAGTGTGAAAATCTAAGTATTTTAGCTGAAAAATGAGTTTTGCAGAAAACACTCAAACCGCTCTAAAACGTCAAATATGCAATAAAATACGATTTTAGCACATTTTTCTGAGCTTTTTAATGTTTATGTATATTTCGAAAATAATATGAAATATTCTAAAATATTGATTTTATAGATTTTAATGGATTTTTAAAAATATGTAAATAATTATAAATATTCAAAATGCTATAAAACTTATTTTATTGCATTTTTGACGATTAAGGCATTTTCAAGGATTTTCTGAAAAACTATTTTTTAGATAAAATATACCTATGAGTAAGCTTCCTAAAAGAAAATCATAAAATTTTGCTTACTTTTCCCATAAATTTCAATTGCATAGAAATTTATTTAAAAGTGTGAAAATCTAAGTATTTTAGCTGAAAAATGAGTTTTGCAAGAAAAACACTCAAACGCTCTAAAACGTCGAAATATGCAATAAAATACGATTTTAGCACATTTTCTGAGCTTTTTAATGTTTCATGTATTTTGAAAATAATTGAAATATTCTAAAAATATTGATTTTTATAGATTTTTAATGGGATTTTTAAAAATATGTAAATAATTATAAATATTAAAATGCTATAAAATTGATTTTATTGCATTTTGACGATTAAGGCATTTTCAAGGATTTTTGAAAACTATTTTTAGATAAAATATACTATGAGTAAACTTCCTAAAGAAAATCATAAAATTTTGCTTACTTTTCCCATAAATTTCAATTGCAGTAGAAATTCTATTTAAAAGTGTGAAAATCTAATATTTTAGCTAAAAATGAGTTTTCAGAAAAGACTCAAACCGCTCTAAAACTCGAAATATGCAATAAAATACGATTTTAGCACATTTTCTGAGCTTTTTAATGTTTCATGTATTTTCGAAAATAATATGAAATATTCTAAAAAATTTGATTTTTATAGATTTTAATGGATTTTTAAAAATATGTAAATAATTATATAAATATTCAAAAATGCTATAAAACTTATTTTATTGCATTTTTGACGATTCAAGGCATTTTCAGTAGAAATTTATTTAAAAGTGTGAAAATTAAGTATTTTAGCTAAAAATGAGTTTTGCAGAAAAGCACTCAAACGCTCTAAAACGTCAAATATGCAATAAAATACGATTTTAGCAATTTTTCTGAGCTTTTAATGTTTCATGTATTTTCGAAAATAATATGAAATATTCTATAAAAATATTGATTTTTATAGATTTTTAATGGATTTTTAAAAATATGTAAATAATTTATAATATTCAAAAATGCTATAAAACTATTTTATTGCATTTATTGACGATTAAGGCATTTTCAAGGATTTTTGAAAATATTTTTTAGATAAAATAATATGATAAACTTCTAAAAGAAAATCATAAAATTTTGCTTACTTTTCCCATAAATTTCAATTGCATAGAAATTCTATTTAAAAGTGTGAAAATGTAAGTATTTTAGCTAAAAATGAGTTTTGCAGAAAAGCACTCAAACGCTCTAAAACGTCGAAATATGCAATAAAATACGATTTTAGCACATTTTTCTGAGCTTTTTAATGTTTCATGTATTTTTGGAAAATAATTTGAAATATTCTAAATTCATGTTGATTTTTATAGATTTTTAAATGGGATTTTTTAAAAATATGTAAATAATATATACATATTCAAAAATGCTATAAAACGTTATTTTATTGCATTTTTTTGACGATTCAAGGCATTTTCAAGGATTTACTGAAAAACTATTTTTTTAGATAAAATATACCTATGAGTAAGCTCCTAAAAGACAATCATAAAATTTTGCTTACTTTTCCCATAAATTTCAATTGCAATAGAAATTATATTTAAAAGTGTGAAAATCTAAGTATTTTAGCTGAAAAATGAGTTTTGCCAGAAAAACACTCAAACAGCTCTAAAACGTCAAAATATGCAATAAAATACGATTTTAGCATATTTTTCTGAGCTTTTTAATGTTTCATGTATTTTGAAAATAATATGAAATATTCTATAAAATATTGATTTTTATAGATTTTTAATGGGATTTTTAAAAATATGTAAATAATTATATAAATATTCAAAAATGCTTAAAACTTGATTTTATTGCATTTTTGACGATTTAAGGCATTTTCAAGGATTTTCTGAAAACTATTTTTTAGATAAAATATACCTATGAGTAAGCTTCCTAAAAGAAATCATAAAATTTTGCTTACTTTTCCCATAAATTTCAATTGCATAGAAATTTATTTAAAAGTGTGAAAATCTAAGTATTTTAGCTGAAAAATGAGTTTTGCAGAAAAGCACTCAAACGCTCTAAAACGTCGAAATATGCAATAAAATACGATTTTAGCACATTTTTCTGAGCTTTTTAATGTTTCATGTATTTTTGAAAATAATATGAAATATTCTATAAAATATTGATTTTTATAGATTTTTAATGGATTTTTAAAATATGTAAATAATTATAAATATTCAAAATGCTATAAAACTTGATTTTATTGCATTTTTGACGATTAAGGCATTTTCAAGGATTTTCTGAAAAACTATTTTTTAGATAAAATATACCTATGAGTAAGCTTCCTAAAAGAAAATCATAAAATTTTGCTTACTTTTCCCATAAATTTCAATTGCAGTAGAAATTTATTTAAAAGTGTGAAAACTAAGTATTTTAGCTGAAAATGAGTTTTGCAGAAAAGCACTCAAACCGCTCTAAAACGTCGAAATATGCAATAAAATACGATTTTAGCACATTTTTCTGAGCTTTTTAATGTTTCATGTATTTTTCGAAAATAATATGAAATATTCTATAAAATATTGATTTTTATAGATTTTTAATGATTTTTAAAAATATGTAAATAATTATATAAATATTAAAAATGCTATAAAACGTTATTTTATTGCATTTTTGACGATTAAGGCATTTTCAAGGGATTTTCTGAAAAACTATTTTTTAGATAAAATATACCTATGAGTAAGCTTCCTAAAGAAATCATAAAATTTTGCTTACTTTTCCCATAAATTTCAATTGCATAGAAATTTATTTAAAAGTGTGAAAATCTAAGTATTTTAGCTAAAAATGAGTTTTGCCAGAAAAGCACTCAAACGCTCTAAAACGTCGAAATATGCAATAAAATACGATTTTAGCAATTTTTCTGAGCTTTTAATGTTTCATGTATTTTCGAAAATAATATGAAATATTCTATAAAAATATTGATTTTTATAGATTTTTAATGGATTTTTTAAAATATGTAATGTTCATGTATATTTGAAAATAATTGAAATATTCTATAAAATTTGATTTTATAGATTTTTAATGAGATTTTTAAAAATTGTAAATGAATTAAATATTCAAAAATGCTATAAAACTATTTTATTGCATTTGACGATAAGGCATTTCAAGATTTCGAAAACTATTTTTAGTAAATATACTGGAAATTTTTACTAAAATGAGTTTGCAGAAGACTCAAACCTCTAAACGTCAAATATGCAATAAATAATTAACATTTTTCTGAGCTTTTAATGTTTCATGTTTGAAATAATAAATATTCTAAAATATTGATTTTATGTTTAATGGGATTTTAAAATATGTAAATAATTAAATATTCAAATGCTATAAAATTATTTTATGCATTTTTGACGATTAAGCATTTCAAGATTTTTGAAAACTATTTAGATAAATATACTAGAGTAAGTCCAAAGAAAATCATAAATTTTTACTTTTCCCATAAATTTCAATTGTAGAATTATTTAAGTGTGAAAATCTAATATTTTAGAAAATAGTTTGCAAGAAACACTCAAACCTCAAAAGTCAAATAAAAATATTTTAATGTTTAATGTATTTTAAAAATTGAAATTAATTTAAATATAAAAATTATAAAGTATTTTATTATTTGAATCGGCATTTGTTTTGAAAAACTATTTGATAAATACCTGAGTAAGTCAAGAAATTAAATTTATTTTCCCATAATTAATGAAATTTATTTAAAATGAAAATTAGATTTGTAAAATGATTCAGAAACAACGCTCAAAACGAATATGCAAAAATATAGATAAAATATACCTGGGTGCCAAAGAAATCATAAATTTTATTTTCCTAATCAATTGCATGAAATTATTTAAGTGTGAAATTTATTTAAAAATGAGTTTCAGAAAAGCACTAAACGTAAAACGTCAAATATGCATAAATACGATTTGCATTTTCTGAGCTTTTAATGTTTCATGTTTCAAAATATGAAATATTCTATAAAATATTGATTTATAGATTTTTAATGAGATTTTTAAAATATGTAAATAATTAATATTCAAATGTTAAACTTGATTTTATTGCATTTTAATTAGCATTTCAAGGTTTTGAAAAACTATTTTTAGATAAAATATACTTGATAAGCTCTAAAGAAATCATAAAATTTTGCATTTTCCATAAATTTCAATTGATAGAAATCTATTTAAAAGTGAAAATTAAGTATTTACTAAAATGAGTTTCAAAAGCCTCAAACGCTCTAAAACGTCGAATATGAATAAAATACATTTAACATTTTCTGAGTTTTAATGTTTCATGTATTTTGAAAATAATTGAAATATTCTTAAAAATCATTGATTTTTATAGATTTTTAATGGATTTTTAAAAATATTAAATAATATATAAATATTAAAAATGCTATAAAACGTTATTTTATTGCATTTTTTGACATTCAAGGCATTTTCAAGGATTTCTGAAAACTATTTTTAGATAAAATATACCTATGAGTAAGTTCCTAAAAGAAATCATAAAATTTTGCTTACTTTTCCATAAATTTCAATTGCAAGAAATTTATTTAAAAGTGTGAAAATTAAGTATTTTAGCTAAAATGAGTTTTGCCAGAAAACACTCAAAGTCTAAACGTCAAATATGCAATAAATACGATTTTAGCATTTTCTGAGCTTTTTAATGTTTATGTATTTTGAAAATAATGAAATATTCTATAAAAATATTGATTTTTATAGATTTTTAATGGATTTTTAAAATATAAATAATTATAAATATTAAAAATGTATAAACTGATTTTATTGCATTTTTGACGATTTAAGGCATTTTCAAGTTTTTGAAACTATTTTTAGATAAATATACCTAGAGAAGTTCCTAAAAGAAAATCATAAAATTTTGCTTACTTTTCCCAAATTTCAATTGATAAATTTATTTAAAAGTTGAAAATCAATTTTATGAAAATGAGTTTTGCAGAAAACACTCAAACGCTCTAAAGTCGAAATATGCAATAAAATAGATTTTAGACATTTTTCTGAGCTTTTAATGTTTCATGTATTTTGAAAATAATTGAAATATTCTAAATAATTTGATTTATAGATTTTAATGGGTTTTTAAAATATGTAAATAATATAAATATTCAAAATGTATAAACTTATTTATTGCATTTTTGACGATTAAGGCATTTTCAAGATTTTCTGAAAACTTTTTAGATAAATATACATGAGTAAGTTCAAGAAATCATAATTTTCTTATTTTCCCATAATTTCAATTGCATAGAAATTTATTTAAAATGTGAAAATTAAGATTTTATAAAATGAGTTTTCAGAAAACACTCAACGCTCTAAACTCAAAATATGCAATAAAATACGATTTAGCACATTTTTCTGAGCTTTTAATGTTTATGTATTTTAAATATATGAATATTCTATAAAATATTGATTTTTGATTTTTAATGGATTTTAAAATAAATATTTAAAATTAAAATGCTTAAACTATTTTATTGCATTTTTGACGATTGGCATTTTAAGATTTTGAAAACTATTTTAGATAAAATATACCTTAGTAAGCTTCCAAAAGAAAATCATAATTTTTTACTTTTCCATAAATTTCAATTGCATGAAATTTATTTAAGTGAAAATAAGTATTTGCTAAAAGTTTTAGAAAAACACCAAACGTAAAACGTGAAATATGCAATAAAATGATTTTAGAATTTTCTGAGCTTTTAAGTTTCATGTATTTTCAAAATAATTGAAATATCTAAAAATATTGATTTTATAGATTTAATGGATTTAAAATATGTAATAATATAATATTAAAAATGCTATAAAACTTATTTTATTGCATTTTTGACGATTTAAGGCATTTTCAAGAGATAAAATATACCTATGAGTAAGCTTCCTAAAAGAAAATCATAAAATTTTGCTTACTTTTCCCATAAATTTCAATTCAATAGAAATTTATTTAAAAGTGTGAAAATCTGAAGTATTTTAGCTGAAAAATGAGTTTTGCCAGAAAAACCTCAAACAGTCTAAAACGTCAGAAATATGCAATAAAATACGATTTTAGCAATTTTCTGAGCTTTTAATGTTTCATGTATTTTCGAAAATAATATGAAATATTCTATAAAAATATTGATTTTTATAGATTTTTAATGGATTTTTAAAAATATGTAAATAATATATACATATTCAAAAATGCTATAAAACGTTATTTTATTGCATTTTTTTGACGATTCAAGGCATTTTCAAGGATTTACTGAAAAACTATTTTTTTAGATAAAATATACCTATGAGTAAGTATCCTAAAAGACAATCATAAAATTTTGCTTACTTTTCCCATAAATTTCAATTGCAATAGAAATTATATTTAAAAGTGTGAAAATCTAAGTATTTTAGCTGAAAAATGAGTTTTGCCAGAAAAACACTCAAACAGTTAAAACGTCAAATATGCAATAAAATACGATTTTAGCAAATTTTTCTGAGCTTTTTAATGTTTAATGTATATTTCGAAAATAATATGAAATATTCTATAAAAATATTGATTTTTATAGATTTTTAATGAGATTTTTTCAAAATATGTAAATAATTATTAAATATTTAAAAATGCTATAAAACTTGATTTTATTGCATTTTTTGACGATTTAAGGCATTTTCAAGGATTTTCTGAAAAACTATTTTTTTTAGATAAAATATACCTATGAGTAAGCTTCCCAAAAGAAAATCATAAAATTTTTCTTACTTTTCCCATAAATTTCAATTGCAGAGAAATTTATTTAAAAGTGTGAAAATCTAAGTATTTTAGCTGAAAATGAGTTTTAAGAAAAGCACTCAAACTGCTCTAAAACGTCGAAATATGCAATAAAATACGATTTTAGCACATTTTTCTGAGCTTTTTAATGTTTCATGTATTTTCGAAAATAATATGAAATATTCTAAAATTTGATTTTTATAGATTTTTAATGGGATTTTTTAAAAATATGTAAATAATTATAAATATTCAAAAATGCTATAAAACGTTGATTTTATTGCATTTTGACGATTCAAGGCATTTTCAAGGATTTTCTGAAAACTATTTTTTAGATAAAATATACTATGAGTAAGCTTCCTAAAAGAAATCATAA
>WNWK01027317.1:0-26425 GCA_009830355.1 Cherax destructor
CTTGAGAACAATGGAATATGCTAAACTTAATAATATGATTAATTATTCTTACTAACTATTGGATTATTACAATTTTGAACAATTTTTCACAGAGATATAGGATATTTGTACGATGTTGATGATTTACTAATTGAACTGGCTAATGAAATGGTTGGAATAATTACTATGACTAGTATTAACTTGTTTTGAACAATTATTTGAGTTCAGTATTGCACTGGTTGAAATTTTAGAATTTATAAAAGACAATAAGAGGTAAATGAATGCAAAGAACTATTTTAAGAGAATATAGAGATTAATTGAACAAAGTACAGGTTTTAATCAAATTTTAAGTATATAGTTAAGGTTGGAAAATGATAATGGTAATTATGTATTAAAAAGTATATTGCAAATAATTGCAATTAAATAAAGAGATATATATAAAAAGTTACATAAAAAGTTACATATAATGAGGTAGTTGTTTCTAATACAAGAAGTACAAAATAAGTCACACAATCAAGCTGTGAGGTTGCAGCTACTAGGACAATTATGGTATTTAATTGAACTAACGTAGTCTAAGGATTTGGTCTCTGAGGTTGGTCAGACTCTATAAGGTTAGCATCTCGAAGGAAGTTGGACAGTTCAATTTCATTCGTGATATAGTAAACACGACCTACATTTGTTTTCCTTACTAGAATTTTCCCCGTCCCGTGTGAAGCACTGGTGGATTTTGTCATTATTCTCACGTTTAAGTTTTCTTACTCTGTATAGGAGGTTCTGACGTTTTTTTGTGAGACACTCATTTACATAAACATCTTTTTTTGCTTTAATAGATGAACTTATTAGATCTTTTTTCCTGTCTTTCGTGTGAAATCTAAGCATAACACTTTGTTTTCTACCTTGGTTACCTAGTAATCGAGATTCTATTATCTCTGATGCTGGTACTATTACATTTAAGTGGTCTTTTATGGTTTGAAGAGCAGCATCTTTGCAGTTGGTATGGTTTATGTCACTTGGAAAGAGTGAACTGCTAATTATTACTGAGTCAGATAACTTATTTTGCTCAGTTTTACCTTCTTGGTTAGTAAAATATTCGTTCAGCTTGTTGGTCTTCCAGTCCTTGACAGCATCTTCAACCTTCGTGTTTAGGGACGTTATTTGCTCTGTATGGCTGGCTATGACTGTTTGTAGGGTCTTGCCAAAATCAGCCATTCCAGCTGATGTAAACTTATTTTCAAGGCTGAGGATCTTGCTTTCAAGGTGGGCTAACTTAGTTTCATGTTTAGATAATGTTGTACGAAGCTTCTCGTTTTCCACAGTTAGGTTGGTGATGTATGACTTAAGAGTGACACCATCATTTGTCATACCTGAGATCGTTTCAGATGGGTCAAATCCTACGAAGGCAGTGTGGTTTGAGGGAGATTCAGTCATGATTGGTGTTGTTGCTGTCCCGTCGTCATGGGTGGTGGTTGAGTAGGGTGAGGGAGAATCAGCCATTGTTGTTGTTGATGAGTCGCCTGGGGTGGTGGTGGGGGTAGATGAGGCACCGGCGTCCTGCTGGGTATTCAAGTGAAATAGTCGAGTTCTTGGTGATTTCTTGCTGTTGTTTTTGTTGCTTCTTCTGCTATTAGGTCTCATAGTAGTACAGGGGTTGTTGTAGTTAAGACGGAGAAGCTATAGTTGCTCAGAGCTTGGGGTAGGTGTTCGTCTGGCAGCGGGCTGTGCTTTTAATAGTAATAGTTTATTTGGACGTGATACAAAGAATTACATTGGGTTATTGAGATTACAACTGGTGTACATGCCAAAAGCCCCTAATATGCAGGGCATTTTGGGTTTGAATAGCATTCTCCACTTAGATCTGCAATTTTTTTCGAGATGATGGTCTCACTGTTGATATTCTTGGGTCATTCTGGGTTCTACGTGCCTTAGTGCAGTAATACTTGCAATTATGCCATCACAGAAGCTTTGATGGGCTCTGGCTGGAGAAAAAATCTCAGAGCTTGGGTGCCACTGCTGCCACTGCCACTCAGTCTGCTACTGCAGACTGCACTCTCCGGTATATGACACTTATTATTATTTTGGCCGTCTTTATTATGCTTTTATCTTATATATCTTATGTCTGATATAATTATTGAATAAATGTTATAAGCAGATAAAGTGTATTAGTAATAATAACTTAGTAATAATATACTAGCAATTTACTAGTATCCAGTGGTGATTTCTAGAGTAGTTACTAGGCCATTGCTAGGTGTCTGATAGGATCAGTGGTTTCTTTTTAATAAAAAAAATAAAAAAAAATAAAGAAAAGAGATTTTTATTGTGAAGAGTGCAGAGTGACCATGGCTGGCATAAGAGTGACCGTGGCTGGCGTAAGAGTGACCATGGCTGGCGTAAGAGTGACCATGGCTGGCGTAAGAGTGACCATGGCTGGTGTAAGAGTGACCATGGCTGGTGTAAGTGACCATGGCTGGCGTAAGAGTGACCATGGCTGGTGTAAGAGTGACCATGGCTGGGGTAAGAGTGACTATGGCTGGCGTAAGAGTGACCATGGCTGGCGTAAGAGTGACCATGGCTGGCGTAAGAGTGACCATGGCTGGCGTAAGAGTGACCATGGCTGGCGTAAGAGTGACCATGGCTGGCGTAAGAGTGACCATGGCTGGCGTAAGAGTGACCATGGCTGGCGTAAGAGGGGTTCACGCCGCCATAATTATATTTCTCATGATACTGAATTTCTTTGAAGGAAATCAGTCATGGGGTCTGCAAAAGGTGAATGGGGTGGTAGCTCCCTGGAGAGTGAAAGCCCAACATTGGCCATCATACCAGAAACGTAAGTGCCATTATCGCCGCAAGGTATGGCAACACCACATATCCAAACAAACACAGTGGTGCACAGCTTTTATAGTGGCGCTATTAAGTGGTGATATCCATACTAATCCAGGACCTAAATCTATGGTACAGGTGCAAAACAGACAGATAAATCATGGTGATAATGACGGTCTAGTAGCTAGGAATGATAATCTTACCTCCATATGTAATGCACCACCAGACGTGTGTATGCACTGTGCTGGGGCGCGAGAGAAGAACAGTAAACATACCATATGTAAGAGATGTATGGGTTGGGTGCATAATGGATGTGTTTGATTATGGTAATGGTGCCAGATTTCATTTTGTTTGTAACAAATGCACTTTGGCACAGTTACCCTTTAGCAATGATGACATTGATTTACCTATTTTGAATGCTAATGACCCCTTGCCATTTATTGATGATTATGATTGTCTTTATTCATGTCAATGTCAATTGTCTTTATTCATGTCAATGCAAGATCACTTCTTCCAAAACTGACAGAGATTAGGATTCTAGCTAACAGAACTAGAGCGGCAGTTATATCCATCTCGGAATCCTGGTTGGATGATACGGTGACTGATGACGAGGTCAAAATAGAAGGTTACAATATAAAACGCTTAGATAGGAATAGAAAAGGTGGCGGGGTATGTGCCTACATAAAGAACGACTTAGCCTATAATCCAAGACCTGACTTAAATGACAATAAACTGGAGATCCTATGGTTTGAAGTATTGCTTCTCAAGACCAAACCCATCTTAGTAGGAACTAGTTACCGCCCTCCCACCCATGACCAGTTCTTAGAGGACTTTTCGAGAGTCTTGTCCGGTCTTGATAACAATGTGGAGACAGTAATACTGGGAGACTTCAACATCTGTTTTCAACAGCAAAATAACGGGCTATGTAAAAGGTATAAGCAAATTCTGGATTTAAATAGTTACACCCAACTAATTAATACACCAACCCGGATCACACAGTTCTCAGCCACCCTAATTGACCACATACTTTGTAACCGCCCTGAGAACATTAGTCAGTCAGGCGTCATTACCACAGGTCTTAGTGATCATTTCATCATTTACTGTACCAGGAAAATCCCTAGGGAGCGGATAGGCCTACACAGGACAATAAAAATTAGGTCAACTAGAAACTACAATAAAGAAACACTGGTAAATATGCTACACAATTGTGACTGGTCAGTGATAAGTTGCACGGACGTAAATGATGCCTGGGAAAAATTCAAAACAATGTTCACTGCCATCCTTGATAATATTGCACCAGTTAAAGAAGTTAGGATTAAACGAAGAACTGAACCATGGATGACTACTGAGATATTAGATAATATGAAATTCAGAGACCAGTTGATAAAAAGATTTAAGGCAAATAGACAGGATATTGCAGCGCTAAATGAATTCCAAAGGGTGAGAAACAGATTGCAGAGGCTTATAAAAGGCGCAAAGGCTAGGCACTATTGCTCAAAAATCGAAGAGTACAAGAATAACCCTAGAAAGCTCTGGCAACAACTAAAACAGTTGGGGTATAGCCATAAACCCGTAGATAGATCTAACATAGTACTAAATGTTGATAACGAGGTATGCCACGAAACAACTAAAGTGGCAAATTGTTTTAATTCATACTACACAACTGTCGCCTCAACACTAGTAAGTAAGCTACCAGCTGCATCAAATACCTTTAACACAGACTCTGATAAGTTTAAAACATACTATATCAATAAAGGGGTAACTCAAAACAATTGTCAACTAGTAAGTGTATCTCATGACTTCGTGCAAAAAGAACTAAGCAGGTTAAACCCAACTAAGAGCACCGGCCCAGATAACATCCCGTCTAAGTTCCTAAAAGATGGTGCCTCTGAACTGGCAATTCCCATTGCTCACATAATAAATTTGTCCATCACCACTAATACAGTACCAGAGGGGTTCAAGGAGGCCAGAGTTATTCCTATCTTCAAGAAAAATAGTAGGTCCGATGTCAGCAACTATAAGCCTGTTAGTATACTCAGTGTAATATCCAAAATTCTAGAGAGGGCGGTGTACTGTCAAGTAGTTAAGTATCTTAATGACAACAACATTCTTCATAGTTACCAATCAGGCTTTAGGAGATCTTACTCAACCGACACCTCCCTAATTAATCTGATGGATTACATGAGAACTGAAATGTCTATAGGGAACCTCATAGGAATGGTAACTTTAGACTTGCAAAAGGTCTTCGATACTGTCAACCACAATGTATTATGTAAAAAACTTCAAGCTATCGGCATAGGTTCCACAGACTGGTTTAAGTCCTATCTTAGCAATAGGAAACAGATTGTCAAAATCAACAAAACAGAATCAGAACCACTGCCGATAGCATGTGGAGTTCCCCAAGGTAGTATTCTGGGTCCTTTATTATTCCTGTGTTATGTAAATGACATGTCCATCAGTGTCAAGTGCAAACTCCTACTGTATGCGGATGACAGTGCTCTGTTAGTATCAGGTAAAGACCCACAAGATATAGCTAATGTATTAACACTGGAACTGGAGTCCTGCAGCAAATGGTTAGTAGACAACAAACTATCGTTACACCTCGGAAAAACAGAAGGTATACTCTTTGGGACGAAATATAAACTGAGCAGGGTAAATAATTTTAATGTCCGATGTAATGGGGAATCCATCACCTCAGTTTCCTCAGTAAAATATCTGGGAATCCCCTTTGACCCATGCATGTCAGGAGAATTGATAGGTAACAGTGTAGTAAAGAAAGCGAATGTCAGACTGAAGTTCCTCTACAGACAAGCACAGTGTCTACCTACTGAGGCTCGCAGGACCCTATGTCTAGCCCTTATACAATGTCATATTGACTACGCTTGCTCTTCATGGTACTCTGCCTTGACAAAAAAACTGAAAGGTAAACTGCAAATCACACAGAACAAAATGATAAGATTCATCCTGGACCTGGGCCCAAGAGAGCATGTAGGCCAGGATGAATTACAACAATTAGATATGCTGAATATTGAAGACATAGTAAAACAACTTAAGTTGAATCAAGTTTATAAAATTGCAACTTTACGTCAACAGGTCGAGAATACCATGATGGTCAACTTTACGTCAACAGGTCGAGACAACCATGGTAGTCGACATTATTCCCAGAGAGTTATTGTTTTTGTGTGTGTATTTGTTGTTTTTAGCAATATTTGTATTAATTTCACATAGGGGAGATACGTGTAGAGGAGAGACGACTGTGGTTACTGAGAAGTATTCAGTGAATATTTTGGGAAATCTGAATCACCTTAATTGTTTTAGTAGATATGAATACCAGTTTGGGAGACACAGTATTATTGAATATGTATAATACATTACTGACTCCTTGATGGAACAAGTAGACAATGTATAATACATTACTGCCTCCTTGATGGAACAAGTAGACAATGTATAATACATTACTGCCTCCTTGATGGCACAAGTAGACAATGTACAATACATTACTGCCTGCTTGATGTCACAAGTAGACAATGTACAATACATTACTGCCTCCTTGATGGCACAAGTAGACAATAATGTAGAATAGTGACACAAAAACAATATCAACGAATTTGTAAAGAAAAATAACACAAATTTCCTTCTTTCGTCCCATTATGACAACTCATTTACTATAGCATGAAAAAATATTTCTCAGCAAGATAAATTAACACATTTACTCGCAAAACAGAAGACGAAAAAGATATGGTCAAGAACAGAGAAAAATCAGAAGATCAAATGGGAATAAAACAATGATAACATTCTCCTATACACATGAACATTCTCTTCCCATCATATTAACATTAAAGTTAACACCACGACATCTGGTGAACCTATTAAAATAACACACAATCAAACAACATTCTAACCCTCAACTTGTATGTTAACACATAATGAGACGTACACGATGGATCTTAATGATAGCATGAAGTTAATGTTCCTGAGCCAAGATCAAGTACTGTCTTAACTACTATGGTCCTTGGTCAAGATCCAGCAAGACTTTAGCATTAACTACCATGGATCTTGGTCAAGACCTAGCAAGACCATACCACTACCTACCCTGCAGCTGTGTCAAGACCCAGCAAGACCACACCACTACCTACCCTGCAGCTGTGTCAAGACCCAGCAAGACCACAACACTACCTACCCTGCAGCTGTGTCAAGACCCAGAAAGACCACACCACTACCTACCCTGCAGCTGTGTCAAGACCCAGCAAGACCACACCACTACCTACCCTGCTGCTGTGTCAAGACCCAGCAAGACCACACCACTACCTACCCTGCTGCTGTGTCAAGATCCAGCAAGACCACAACACTACCTACCCTGCAGCTGTGTCAAGACCCAGCAAGACCACACCACTACCTACCCTGCTGCTGTGTCAAGACCCAGCAAGACCACACCACTACCTACCCTGCTGCTGTGTCAAGACCCAGCAAGACCACACCACTACCTACCCTGCAGCTGTGTCAAGACCCAGCAAGACCACAACACTACCTACCCTGCAGCTGTGTCAAGACCCAGCAAGACCCCACCACTACCTACCCTGCAGCTGTGTCAAGACCCAGCAAGACCACAACACTACCTACCCTGCTGCTGTGTCAAGACCCAGCAAGACCACAACACTACCTACCCTGCTGCTGTGTCAAGACCCAGCAAGACCACACCACTACCTACCCTGCAGCTGTGTCAAGACCCAGCAAGCCCACACCACTACCTACCCTGCTGATGTGTCAAGACCCAGCAAGACCACACCACTACCTATCCTGCGTGTGTCAAGACCCAGCAAGACCACACCACTACCTACCCTGCAGCTGTGTCAAGACCCAGCAAGACCATAACACTACCTACCCTGCAGCTGTGTCAAGACCCAGCAAGACCACACCACTACCTACCCTGCTGCTGTGTCAAGACCCAGCAAGCCACACCACTACCTACCCTGCAGCTGTGTCAAGACCCAGCAAGACCACACCACTACCTACCCTGCAGCTGTGTCAAGACCCAGCAAGACCACAACACTACCTACCCTGCAGCTGTGTCAAGACCCAGCAAGACCACACCACTACCTACCCTGCAGCTGTGTCAAGACCCAGCAAGACCACACCACTACCTACCCTGCTGCTGTGTCAAGACCCAGCAAGACCACACCACTACCTACCCTGCAGCTGTGTCAAGACCCAGCAAGACCACAACACTACCTACCCTGCAGCTGTGTCAAGACCCAGCAAGACCACACCACTACCTACCCTGCAGCTGTGTCAAGACCCAGCAAGACCACAACACTACCTACCCTGCTGCTGTGTCAAGACCCAGCAAGACCACAACACTACCTACCCTGCTGCTGTGTCAAGACCCAGCAAGACCACACCACTACCTACCCTGCAGCTGTGTCAAGACCCAGCAAGCCACACCACTACCTACCCTGCTGATGTGTCAAGACCCAGCAAGACCACACCACTACCTACCCTGCTGATTGTCAAGACCCAGCAAGACCACACCACTACCTACCCTGCAGCTGTGTCAAGACCCAGCAAGACCATAACACTACCTACCCTGCAGCTGTGTCAAGACCCAGCAAGACCACAACACTACCTACCCTGCAGCTGTGTCAAGACCCAGCAAGACCACACCACTACCTACCCTGCTGCTGTGTCAAGACCCAGCAAGACCACACCACTACCTACCCTGCTGCTGTGTCAAGACCCAGCAAGACCACACCACTACCTACCCTGCAGCTGTGTCAAGACCCAGCAAGACCACAACACTACCTGACCCTGCAGCTGTGTCAAGACCCAGCAAGACCACACCACTACCTACCCTGCAGCTGTGTCAAGACCCAGCAAGACCACAACACTACCTACCCTGCGCTGTGTCAAGACCCAGCAAGACCACAACACTACCTACCCTGCTGCTGTGTCAAGACCCAGCAAGACCACACCACTACCTACCCTGCAGCTGTGTCAAGACCCAGCAAGACCACACCACTACCTACCCTGCTGATGTGTCAAGACCCAGCAAGACCACACCACTACCTATCCTGCTGATGTGTCAAGACCCAGCAAGACCACACCACTACCTACCCTGCAGCTGTGTCAAGACCCAGCAAGACCATAACACTACCTACCCTGCAGCTGTGTCAAGACCCAGCAAGACCACACCACTACCTACCCTGCTGCTGTGTCAAGACCCAGCAAGCCCACACCACTACCTACCCTGCAGCTGTGTCAAGACCCAGCAAGACCACACCACTACCTACCCTGCTGCTGTGTCAAGACCCAGCAAGACCACAACACTACCTACCCTGCAGCTGTGTCAAGACCCAGCAAGACCATAACACTACCTACCCTGCAGCTGTGTCAAGACCCAGCAAGACCACACCACTACCTACCCTGCTGCTGTGTCAAGACCCAGCAAGACCACACCACTACCTACCCTGCTGCTGTGTCAAGACCCAGCAAGACCACACCACTACCTACCCTGCAGCTGTGTCAAGACCCAGCAAGACCACAACACTACCTACCCTGCAGCTGTGTCAAGACCCAGCAAGACCACACCACTACCTACCCTGCAGCTGTGTCAAGACCCAGCAAGACCACAACACTACCTACCCTGCTGCTGTGTCAAGACCCAGCAAGACCACAACACTACCTACCCTGCTGCTGTGTCAAGACCCAGCAAGACCACACCACTACCTACCCTGCAGCTGTGTCAAGACCCAGCAAGCCCACACCACTACCTACCCTGCTGATGTGTCAAGACCCAGCAAGACCACACCACTACCTACCCTGCTGATGTGTCAAGACCCAGCAAGACCACACCACTACCTACCCTGCAGCTGTGTCAAGACCCAGCAAGACCATAACACTACCTACCCTGCAGCTGTGTCAAGACCCAGCAAGACCATAACACTACCTACCCTGCAGCTGTGTCAAGACCCAGCAAGACCATAACACTACCTACCCTGCAGCTGTGTCAAGACCCAGCAAAACCATAACACTACCTACCCTGCAGCTGTGTCAAGACCCAGCAAGACCACACCACTACCTACCCTGCAGCTGTGTCAAGACCCAGCAAGACCACACCACTACCTACCCTGCAGCTGTGTCAAGACCCAGAAAGACCACACCACTACCTACCCTGCAGCTGTGTCAAGACCCAGCAAGACCACACCACTACCTACCCTGCAGCTGTGTCAAGACCCAGCAAGACCACACCACTACCTACCTTGCAGCTGTGTCAAGACCCAGCAAGACCACACCACTACCTACCCTGCAGCTGTGTCAAGACCCAGCAAGACCACACCACTACCTACCCTGCAGCTGTGTCAAGACCCAGCAAGACCACACCACTACCTACCCTGCAGCTGTGTCAAGACCCAGCAAGATCACACCACTATCTACCCTGCAGCTGTGTCAAGACCCAGCAAGACCACATTACTACCTACCCTGCAGCTGTGTCAAGACCTAGCAAGACCACACCACTATCTACCCTGCAGCTGTGTCAAGACCCAGCAAGACCACACCACTACATACCCTGCAGCTGTGTCAAGACCCAGCAAGACCACACCACTATCTACCCTGCAGCTGTGTCAAGACCTAGCAAGCAGCTGGAACTGATGGGATCATGACAGAAATATTAAAAGCATGGGGAAATATAGTGCTGGAGTGGTTGGTATTTTTGTTTAATAAATGTATGAAAGAGGGGAAGGTACCTAGGGATTGGCAGAGAGCATGTATAGTTCCTTTATATAAAGGGAAGGGGGATAAAAGAGTGTAAAAATTATAGGGGAATAAGTTTACTGAGTATACCAGGTAAAGTGTATGGGAGGGTTATTATTGAAAGAATTAGAGGTAAGACAGGGAGTAGGATTGCAGATGAGCAAGGAGGCTTTAGAGTGGGTAGGGGATGTGTAGATCAAGTGTTTACAGTGAAGCATATATGTGAACAGTATTTAGATAAAGGTAGAGAAGTTTTCATTGCATATATGGATTTAGAAAAGGCATATGATAGAGTGGATAGGGGAGCAATGTGGAAAATGTTGCAAGTGTATGGAATAGGTAGTAAGTTACTGAAGGCTGTAAAGAGTTTTTATGAGGATAGTGAGGCTCAGGTTAGGGCGTGTAGGAGGAGGGAGATTACTTCCCGGTAAAAGTAGGTCTTAGACAGGGATGTGTAATGTCACCATGGTTGTTTAATATATTTATAGATGGGGTTGTAAAAGAAGTAAATGCTAGGGTGTTGGGGAGAGGGGTGAGATTAAATTATGGGGAATTAAATGCAAAATGGGAGTTGACACAGTTACTTTTTGCTGATGATACTGTGCTTATGGGAGATTCTAAAGAAAAGTTGCAAAGGTTAGTGGACGAGTTTGGGAGGGTGTGTAAAGGTAGAAAGTTGAAAGTGAACATAGATAAGAGTAAGGTGATGAGGGTATCAAACGATTTAAATAAAGAAAAATTGGATATCACATTGGGGAGAGGGATTATGGAAGAAGTAAATGTTTTCAGATATTTGTCAGCGGATGGGTTTATGAAGGATGAGGTTAACCATAGAATTGATGAAGGAAAAAGGTGAGTGGTGCGTTGAGGTATCTGTGGAGACAAAAAACGTTATCCATGGAGGCAAAGAAGGGAATGTACGAAAGTATAGTGGTACCAACACTCTTATATGGGTGTGAAGCATGGGTTGCAAATGCTGCAGCGAGGAGGAGGCTGGAGGCAGTGGAGATGTCCTGTCTAAGGGCAATGTGTGGTGTAAATATTATGCAGAAAATTCGGAATGTGGAAATTAGGAGAAGGTGTGGAGTTACTAAAATTATTTGTCAGAGGGCTGAAGAGGGGTTGTTGAGGTGGTTTGGTCATTTAGAGAGAATGGATCAAAGTAGAATGACTTGGAGAGCGTATAAATCTGTAGGGAAGGAAGGTGGGGTAGGGGTCATCCTAGAAAAGGTTGGAGGAGGGGGTAAAGGAGGTTTTGTGGGCGAGGGGCTTGGACTTCCAGCAAGCATGTGTGAGCGTGTTAGATAGGAGTGAATGAAGTCGAATGGTTTTTGGGACATGACGATCTGTTGGAGTGTGAGCAGGGTAAAATTTTGTGAAGGGATTCAGGGAAACCAGTTAATTGATTTAGTGGGACTTGAGTCCTGGAAATGTGAAGTACAATGCCTGCACTTTAAAGGAGGGGTCTGGGATAGTGACAGCTGGGAGGGACTATTCTCAGCAGTCATATCTGAGCGCCTCTGCAAAGACAGTGATTATGTATGAGTGTGGTGAAAGTGTTGAATGATGATGAAAGTATATTCTTTTTGGGGATTTTCTCTCTTTTTGGGTCACCCTGCCTCGGTGGGAGACGGCCGACTTGTTGATATATATATATATATATATATATATATATATTTATTTATTTATTTATTTATTTATTTATTTATTTTATTAACACATCGGCCGATTCCCATTAAGGCAGGGTGGCCCGAAAAATAAAAATGTTAGTTAAGGGTTCACAGAGTTCAATTTTGCATTCCTTAAGAACCCTTGAAAAAAGCTCATCAGGGCCTGACGATTTATTTTGCTTCAAACGGTCTATCTGTTTGATAACCATTTCGCTAGTGACTGTGATACTAACTTTCATCGTCATTCACTCCTTCACTGTCTTGCCAGAGGGGTGCTTTACACTACAGTTATAAAACTGCAACATTAACATCCCTCCTTCAGAGTGCAGACACTGTACTTCCCATCTCCAGGACTCAAGTCCGGCCTGCCGGTTTCCCTGAATCCCTTCATAAATGTTACTTTGCTCACACTCCAATAGCACGTCAAGTATTAAAAACCATTTGTCTCCATTCACTCCTATCATTTACGCTCACACATGCTTGCTGGAAGTCCAAGCCCCTCGCTCACAAAGCCTCCTTTACCCCCCTCCCTCCAACCTTTCCTAGGCCGACCCCTACCCCGCTTTCCCTCCACTACAGATTTATACACTCTCGAAGTCATTCTGTTTCGTTCCATTCTCTCTACATGTCCGAACCACGTCAACAACCCTTCCTCAGCCCTCTGGATAACAGTAATCCCGCACCTCCTCCTAATTTCCAAACTCCGAATTCTCTGCATTATATTCATACCACACATTGACCTCAGACATGACATCTCCACTGCCTCCAGCCTTCTTCTCGTTGCAACATTCATCACCCATGCTTCACACCCATATAAGAGTGTTGGTATAACTATACTCTCATACATTCCCCTCTTTACTTCCATGGACAAAGTTCTTTGTCTCCACAGACTCTGAAGTGCACCACTCAAAAATTTGTTGATAACATCTCACCCACTCTCTCATTTGCTCTCTTTTTACATTGCTTCACCACGCTCTTAACCTCTCTTTTTCTCTCCATATACTCTTCCTTCCTTGCATCACTTCTACTTTGTAAAAACCTCTCATATGCTAACTTTTTCTCCCTTACTACTCTCTTTACATAATCATTCCACCAATCACTCCTCTTCCCTCCCGCACCCACTTTCCTGTAACCACAAACTTCTGCTGAACACTCTAACACTATATTTTTTAACCTACCCCATACATCTTCGACCCCATTGCCTACACTCTCTCTAGCCCATCTATCCTCCAATAGTTGTTTATATCTTACCCTAACTGCCTCCTCTTTTAGTTTATAAACCTTTACCTCTTTCTTACTTACTGCTTCTATTTTCCTTGATCCCATCTACCTTTTACTCCCACTGTAGCTACAACTAAAAAGTGATCTGATATATCTGTGGCCCCTCTATAAACATGTACATCCTGAAGTCTACTCAACAGTCTTTTGTCTACCAATACGTAGTCCAACAAACTACTGTCATTACGCCCTACATCATATCTTGTATACTTATTTATCCTCTTTTTCTTAAAATATGTATTACCTATAGCTAAACCATTTCTATACAAAGTTCAATCAAAGGGCTCCCATTATCATTTACACCTGGCACCCCAAACTTACCTACCTCACCCTCTCTACATGTTTCTCCTACTTTAGCATTTAGGTCCCCTACCACAATTACCCTCTCACTTGGTTCAAAAGTTCCTATACATTCGCTTAATATCTCCCAAAATCTCTCTTTCTCCTCTACACTCCTCTCTTCTCCAGGTGCATACACACTTATTATGACCCACTTTTCGCATCCGACTCTTATTTTAATCTACATAATCCTTGAATTTACACATTTATATTCCCTCTTCTTCCATAACTGATCCTTCAACATTATTGCTACTTCTTCCTTAGCTCTAACTCTCTCAGATACTCCTGACTTAATCCCATTTATTTCTCCCCACTGAAACTCGCCTACCCCCTTCAGCTTTGCTTTGCTTAGGGCCAGGACATCCAGCTTCTTTTCATTCATAACATCAGCAATCATCTCTTTCTTATCATCCGCACTACATCCACGCACATTCAAACATCCCAGTTTTATACAAAAAATTCTTCTTCTCTTTTTTAATAAATTTGTACAGGAGAAGGGGTTACTAGCCCATTGCTCCCGGCATTTTAGTCGCCTCATACGACACGCATGGCTTACGGAGGAAAGATTCTTTTCCACTTCCCCATGGACATTAGAGGAAATAAAGAAGAACAAGAGCTATTAAGAAAAAGAAAAACCCCTAGATGTGTGTATGTATATATATGCATGTGCATGCCTGTGTAGTGTGCCTAAAGTGTAAGTAGAAGTAGCATATATACCTGTTATCCAGCGTGTTTATGAGACAGACAAGTGACACCAGCAATCCTACCATCATGTAAAACAGTCAGGTTTCTGTTATCATATATATATATATATATATATATATATATATATATATATATATATATATATATATATATATATATATATATATATATATATATATATATATATATATATATATATATCGGTATTTTAGCAATAACAAACTGCGGCTAGAGGGGGATCGATCTCGTATTGTTTTATTCATGGACAGTTCTACTATATATATATATTACAATCAAAACTTAGCGCTAAACCCACAAAGGATATACAGATGAAGGGTTGGGTGTGCTTACTATTTATTACATTGATCTGAGACTAGCGATTGAGAAGAATGCTAAAGGAAGTATAATCCAATGTGTTAGACCGGTGACGATGTCGGAGGTAAATTCTGCGTGCTCGCTGGTAAATAGGACGGTCCATAGAATATGGACAAACTAAAATTGAAACCTGACAGTTCTCACAGAGTGGAACTGGCCGCCTCTCCATGAGATACCCATGAGAGAGACATGTGTACACGATGCGAAGACCGGAAAGCGTTGTCTCCCAACCACGACCTCGATTATAAGAAGAGCAGGATCCTAAACATAGCTTGATAGGATGTAATTTGTTATGAAACAACTCAGACCAACGTTATTTCCAACGGTTGAGAAGCTGGCTAGAGATTACAGCAAAATAGTCGAGAATGGAATCCCATATGAAACGCGTTCTGATCTGACCATCAACATGACCAGAGACCCAGCAGAAAATGATATCTTTGTTTTTGCTAGAAATGCGACGCAAAGTTGTATACGAAGAACTAGGGAATGAGGAGAATTATTTTGTTGAGACTTGCAAAGCACTATAGGTAGGCCTGAACGCATTATATATAATCACTGTGAGAACTGCATACAGCTCAGCTGTGAAAATGCTATCAGAGTATAATAAATAACCTCGCACAACACTGTCAGGAACACTTCTGCAAATCCGACACCGTCATAGGATTTATAACCATCTGTGTAAACTGCAACTGCATGAGAATGAGAGAGGAAGTGGTCGATAAAAAGGGAACAAGAAGGAACTTAATGTATTTGAGCTTTCGCGCACGACAGTGGGGAAGAACAAACTAGAACTGTAGGAACCTCTCAAGGGAAGAGAGAAAAGTTAGATGCAAGATGAACATATAAGTCAAGAGTGAGTGAAGACGAAGAGAAAAGGGATGGAGTAAACAGAGGCGGCGAACAAATAATGGACCTCTACTAACGTCCGTTACTATCCTGTATGTAGAAGGATCGTGAAGTTCATCAGAGTGAACAAAATAACGGAGGCAATGGGCATCACGCAGATCGTTCATGGATGGAACATTCGCCTCTGCATAGAGGCTATCAACAGCGGAGGAACGAAAAGAAAGTTTAAAAAGTGTTGCGGGAGAGGCCACAAAATATATTTGGTCGCCATAGTCTAGTTTCGATCAAATTAGAGCTGAATGAAGTCGAAGGAGAGTTGGACGATCTGTTCCCCACAAAGATGAGCGAGGGTTTTAAGGAGGTTCAGCCGGCTATGACAAGTTGCTCTCAGGGAAGTAATGTGAGGTTTCCAGGACAACCAGCCACCAAACAGAAGACCAAGAAATCTGAGCGTATCACGTTCAAAGATACAGGAATCATACAGGTATAGCCGAGTATTTGAGACAATAGAACGTCTAGTAAAAGTAATCTGGTGCGTTTTAGTACCAGAAAATTTAAACTTACGAGTACTGGCTCATTGGTGAACACGGTCGAGAGCATCCTGGCTGCTACTAGGTGGGTGTTGGCACCTGCACTAGGTGGGTGTTAGCGCCTGCACTAGGTGGGTGTTAGCACCTGCACTAGGTGGTGCACAAGTTAAAGCAAAGTCATCAACATAAAGTGATGACCAAATATTAGATGGGAGAACAGAGGCCAGATCATTAATAGCTAGTAGAAAAATAGTGAAAGTAAAACATTAAACACAGACAAAGACAAAGTGTACACGAGTTAGCTTTCCTCTCTGACGTATAAAAAAGTTAGTTATAATACAGGTCAAAAAATTCAGAGGATTGAAGGAAAAAAAATCAGAGGAATGTAAGAAAAAGCTATGAAAGAAAGAGTGATGAATTTGTATCCTGGATCTGAGAATAATTAAGACTCCGACGGTCCATCTCAAGACGCTCACACGTCTCTTCTTAGTGATAAATGGTAGATTGTACTAACAGTGCAATTTATTAGGTAAAGATAGTGAAGAGGGCGATGACCCACGAACATAGTAAGCTTATAAAACATAGAGAAAAGGATGAGTGAACCCTAGTGAAGAAGTTGTTGTTCAACATAGTTAGGAGAGAGATATCACAAAATTCTGCGTATGGTCAAAATGTAACGTCTGTTATTTTATGTGAAGTAGCTGATTATTCTACATGTATGTTCTGTATGTTACTGTACTTTTCTTATGTCGTACTCAACTGTTCATATGTGTTACTGTACTGCTTTATGTGTTACTATTCAGCTTTTGCATGTTGCTGTACTGTTGTTGAATATTAATGAACAGTTCTTGTGTGTTGATGGGCTTTTTTATGTGTTACTGCATATTTTTTTGTGCCTTACTGTACAGTAGTATGTGTCAATCTTTCTTATACATTTATATGCTGTACTTTTATGTTCCTACAATATTTATGTATGATAAAGATTCCAAGAACTCTAAACTTCCTTGTTACATCTCTCACGCCAGTGTCTCCCAGGATAACTCGAGGAGTTCTCAAAGATTTCTTAGAGAACGTCATCAGAGATGCAGTTACCTACACTGAACATGCAAAGAGGAAAACTGCCACTGCTATGGACGTCGTGTATATCCTGAAACTTCAGGGACTTGATTGTTAAATCACTAACGCCTATTCTTCCTCAAGACCTTCCAAGTTATAAAAGAACACAAAAGCTTCAGTGGCGGGTCATCGTATGACTAAGACCAGCGTCAGGAGACACTTGTCCTGTTTCCTGACGAATCTTACCTAACCTAACTAAAAACAATAATTCTGAAATTAAGCCGACTGAAGCCAATCGTGGCAGGTCCGCCACATTGCTAATGTCTCTGATACTTATGTTTTATTGCTTTTATATAATTATTGATTACGTTCGCAACTCTAGCAACATAAGTCATGTTAAATTATATTTTTTAATGTAAGCACTAGCAGCATCTCCATTATTGTCTAAACTTAATTCTATCATACACATTGCCTGCACTTACTGTTTAATTTGCTTTAAATTATTTTACAATTCTTTCTGATATTATGTCTGGTTGTTTTGTATCAGAGGCAAAATGTGACACTCAAGCTTCTCTTCATAAATTAAAAAAATATAAAAAAAACATTCAGAAATAAATGTCGTAATTTCTGTAAATTTCTTCACTAGCTACGGCAGTTTTAAAAGTTATAAAGGGTTTACTAGCTATGTCAGTTTTAAAGATTACTTTCCTTAAAGGCTGGAGTCATTTTGGTTACAGTAACTATCAAGATATCTATCAATATTTAAAATCAATATTTAAAAGACATCGCTTGTGTGAGATCTAAGAATGTGGAAACAAGATAAGTGGAATACACTGGTTGTTTATGAATAGTAAGAAAACCAAAATAATAAAATATATACAAACTCTCTCTCTCTCTCTCTCTCTCTCTCTCTCTCTCTCTCTCTCTCTCTCTCTTCTCTCTCTCTCTCTCTCTCTCTCTCTCTCTCTCTCTCTCTCTCTCTCTCTCTCTCTCTCTCTCTCTCTCTCTCTCTCTCTCTCTCTCTCTCTCTCTCTCTCTCTCTCTCTCTCTCTCTCTCTCTCTCTCTCTCTCTCTCTCTCTCTCTCTCTCTCTCTCTCTCTCTCTCTCTCTCTCTCTCTCTTCTTTCTCTCTCTTCTCTCCCTTTCTCTCTATCTCTTCTTATCTCTCTCTTTTACTCTCTCTCTCAGTACTTACATCTCATTTATCTCTCCATTATCTACTCTTAAATCTCTTCATCTCACTGCTGCTTTTTATCTCTCTAATGTTATCTAAATCATCTGTATCTCACCCTGTACTACTGTAATCTGTTATCTCCTCTCACTGTGCTATTAGTTTACTGCACTAACTGTAGTCTTCATGCAGTTTACCTCACACTGTGTCATGAGTTTATCCTCTATCTAGTTTACTACATGTCTTCCATACTGTATTCAACTGTGTCTGAGTTTACTCACTACTGTCTCCTCTATTCAACCTGAGATTAAAAAAAAATGCTTTCCTTACATCCCTACGTTTTCCTATATGCTTTTGGGAAAAATTAGTAACTATTATTATTATTAAATTGCGAGAAAAGATTGCGACCATTGTGAGCGCCAGAGTTAGTTATCCCTAAGTTACCAGACCCTGCCACGTTGAGGGTCCTCATCCCCTATTCACTTTTCCAAGGTACTTCCCTCTTTACCAGCATTTGGATCATGTTTCCAGGTCTCCATCCGTGGGCCCCCGGATGTCAACCCTTCCACACTCCCCACTTCCACTGAGGGGACTCAGATGAACTTCCTTTATCACTTCCTGAGATCTTGCTAGGTGCAAACTCGTTCGTTTCTAGCTGGTCTAGTCAGGTGGGATCATAGGTGATGTCATAGTTAAGTGAAATCACTGTTAGGTGTGTGTTTGTGTTTTTGGAGCTTTCCCTAGTTCTGTGTTTCCAGAAGTTCATCTGTGTCCCATCAGATGAACTTCCTTTCTCATTTCCCAGGTGTGGTCATAGTCAGGTGTAGTCATAGTTAAGTGTTTTAAAAGCCAGGTGTGTTCATAGTCAGGTGAAGTTATAGTCAGATGTAGTCGTAGTGAGGTATGGTCCATAGTGAGGTGAGGTCATAATTAGGTGAGGTCATAGTCATGTGATGTCATAGTTAGGTGATGTCATAATTAGGTGATGTCATAATTAGGTGAGGTCATAGTCAGGTGAGTTATAGTCAGATGTAGTCGTAGTGAGGTATGGTCATAGGAGGTGAGGTCATATTAGGTGAGTCATGTCATGTATGTCATAGGGTGATGTCATAATTAGGTGATGTCATAATTAGGTGAGGTCATAGTCAGGTGAGGTCATAGTCAGGTGAGGTCATAGGCGATGTCATAGTTAGGTGAGATCATAGTCATGTGTACTACCTAATTGTGGTTGCAGGAGTCGAGACTCAGCTCCTAGGTTAGTTACCATTTTGTCCTAGGCACATGTCGATTAGACACTAGGCCTGTTGTAGGTGTGTGTGTGTGTGTGTGTGTGTGTATGTAAGGAAACACTTCGAAATGTTTCCGCCCCGCCGGGAATTGAACCCGGGCCCTCCGTGCGTGAAGCGAGAGCTTTAGCCACCAGGCCACCGGTGTGTGTGTGTGTGTGTGTGTGTGTGTGTGTGTGTGTGTGTGTGTGTGTGTGTGTGTGTGTGTGTGAGCGCTCGCGTGTTTGCTTCCCCCAGTTCTGTCGCCAGAAGACCATCTGCGGGCCCTCAGATGAACTCCCTTCCTCACTTCCTCAGGTTCAGCGGTTGTTGGCCCCTCCCCAGTGACCTTGCTGGATGGTAACTTGGTCTTGTCTAGCTGGTCTACTGCCGAGACTGTCCAGGTGGGTGGAATTACAGGAGGGGACACACAGAAAACTGCGTCCAGTAATTACACCCACCAAGACAGCCACGAACAGTAGGCCACCAAGGTGAGGTTACTCAGTGATAATCTCGGACTTCTATTTATGTTTCATAACGTGTTTATGTTAATTTCTTTTGTTTTTATTTACGTTGCTGTATAAGTGTTTGTGGACTTTTTATTGTATGTATATCTGTGTCAGTATGTTAATCTCTTTCTTCCCACCAAGAAATCTGCAACAAAAAATTATCAGCTTTCTGTTTTGTTGTTTTTCGTCCATTTTTTATGCAAGACTCTCAAATGTCCACAGATAAGCTTACTTGTGGACTCGCAGATATTTATGTACCTCCGCACATGAACTCTACACACACACACACACACACACACATTCGCGCACATAAACTACAACACACACACAATACATACATACTAGAGTGGGACGAATGCAAACTCAAATTCTGATGCACATGTACAGTATTTGGTGACAAATGGACATGTTGGGTCGATGATATAATGTGTCCAATCTTATGTAGCAAATCGTCATGTTCTATCTTACTCCAGAATTTGTATATAATATTTGTGTAGATGCATATATGTTTTATAGAAAACTTAAGTACACTATATAATAAAAATAACCAGATAATAAAAAATGTGACGTTTGCTAATTTATGATGATATGTAAATATTTTGTAGTTTTTCGTCATCGTGAATTAGGTATAATTATACCTAATAGAAAAGTTCCGAAATATGCGTTTGATATGAAGGAGAATCTGTGTTCTATTTCTGAGGAAAATAAAGTTGATTTGGGGATCTATCTGGTGGTTGTATACTCCTTGAAGCATGAGCGGCTTCTTAATGGGATAAGAAGTGGAGCGAGAATGTATCTTGAAGACGTTGATGTATAAACCTGTAAGATCGCTGCAACGATGATGGTTATTACCAGCATTTATTTATAAGTTTATGGGTACGATTGAGGATTTACATTATAAGAATATGTGGTCAGAATAAAGATGCCATCACTTGCTCGATCGGGAATTGGCAGAGGAAAGATGAATTTGTAATATTTGAACGCTTCCATACTGAATGATTGTAAGTATTGTATAGTGATTCATACGCAGAAAGTTTTAGGCAATGGCTTAACTTAGGAATCTGTTAGGGATGTAGCCAGAATTGCAGCTTGTGTTATGTAGATACATTCTTCTTCAAGGAAGCAAAGGCTGGAGATGCCAAGAACTCTTAAGAAGAAACC
The DNA here is from genome assembly GCA_009830355.1 of Cherax destructor. Lineage (NCBI taxonomy): Eukaryota > Metazoa > Arthropoda > Malacostraca > Decapoda > Parastacidae > Cherax > Cherax destructor. Next base: position 21,450 of record WNWK01027317.1, read on the forward strand.
AATAATTACACCTTTTTTAGTGCGGGTGTCTTGTTATGAACATCTTGTCTCTGTCCACCTTATCTATTCCTCGCAGTATTTTATATGTCGTTATCATGTCTCCCCTAACCCTCCTGTCATCTAGTGCCGTCAGGCCGATTTCCCTTAACCTTTCTTCGTAGGACAATCCCCTTAGCTCTGGGACTAGTCTTGTTGCAAACCTTTGCACTTTCTCTAATTTCTTGACGTGCTTGACCAGGTGTGGGTTCCAAACTGGTGCTGCATACTCCAGTATGGACTTGACGTATATGGTGTACAGAGTCTTGAACGATTCCTTAGTGAGTTATTGGAACGCTATTCTTAGGTTTGCCAGCCGCCCGTATGCTGCAGCAGTTATCTGATTGATGTGTGCCTCAGGAGATGTGCTCGGTATTATACTCACCCCAAGATGTATGTATATGTGTGCATGTGTGTGTGTTTGTGTGTGCATGTGTGTGTGTGTGTGTATGTGAGTGCAATTATGTGTGTATGCATGTGTGTGATTGTGTGTGTACTCACCTATTTGTACTCACTATTTGTGGTTGCAGCGGTCGAGTCATAGCTCCTGGCCCCGCCTCTTCACTGTTTGCTACTAGGTCCTCTCTCTCCTGGCCCCGCCTCTTCCCTGGTCAATACTAGGTCACTCTCTCCCCGCTCATAGAACCTTATCGTACCTCTTCTTAAAGTTGTGTATGGATCTTGCCTCTACTACGTCATTCTCCATATTATTCCACTTCACACAACTCTAAGGCTAAAGAAATACTTCCTAACATCCTTATGGCTCATCTGAGTTTCCAATTTCCAATTGTGGCCCTTTGTTCCTGTGTCCCATCTCTGCACAAACTACTCCCTTCTACTTCCACCACCATCATTACCATTTCCACTACTTCTCTTTACTCCTCTCTTCCTCCCGTCACTGTCCTCCTCGCCTATATATAAGCTTTTTCCCTCTCCTATGTGCTGGTTATTTGTGTATGAGGTGAAGATGTTATATGTCCGGCATCTGCAGTCTATAATGTAGTGATGGGAATAGTGAAGTTTAGAAAATACTTGTCCGATGAAAGAGAATTCTTCCTCAAGGAATTCACTACTACACATTTCAGGGTCTTGAAGGAAGAAGCTTATGATTACGTCACGTTTAGTTTTGGTGTTGTGGTGAGAACAGAAGTGGAGAAGATCCTGATGGTTGGTCGGTTCTCGCTAGACTTTAAAACGAAAATTTTACAACATAGCTGAACCTTATGCCGGGAAGCTTCTTCAACGTTGTTCTAAACAGCAACAAACCTACTGGCCCATGCTAGGCAGGTCTTTCTCATATCCAACCTATTCTCGGCAATCAACTTCAACAATCTCCACCCGACCCTTCAAGTATATATACTCACGTATCTGCTCAGGTAGATGTGTGTGTGACTTGATAAAGTCCACTATGTGGGCGAAACGTTCTCAATAAAGAATCGCATTATATTGCATGTGTGTCAACTTTTCCCTCGTGTTGGTATTGTATAGCATTTCTCTCCATGTTATGTTAATATCTTATTATCGTAATGTAACATAATATTACATAAAACATGACAAAATAATACAAAGCATAATATAACAACTCTCCCTACCAAGAAAAAACCCCATAAAAGAACGTAGAAAGCTTTGTGGGTAAAGTGTGTTAAGTCACTAGGTCAAGTGTGTTAGGTCACTAGGTCAAGTGTGTTAAGTCACTAGGTCAAGTGTGTTAGGTCACTAGGTCAAGTGTGTTAGGTCACTAGGTCAAGTGTGTTAAGTCACTAGGTGTTGGTCCTAGGTCAAGTGTGTTGGGTCACTGGTCAAGTGTGTTAGTCGGTAGTGTGCTAGGTGTGGTCAGGTCAAGTGTGTTGGTCACTGGTCAAGTGTGTTAAGTCACTGGCAGTGTTGGTCACTAGGTAGTGTGTTGGTCATGGTAAGTGTGGTCCTGGGTAAGTGGTTGGTCATGGTCAAGTGTGTTGGTCACTGGTCAGTGTGTTAGTCACTGGTCAGTGTGTTAGGTCAGCAGGTGTGTTGATGTCAGTGGTTGGTATGTTATCACTGAGTTGGGCACAGGTCAAGTTGTTGGTCACTAGGTCAAGTGTGTGGGTCACTGTCAGGGTCAAGGTCGTGTGGTATGTCAGTGTGTTGGGTCACTAGGTCAGTGTTAGTCACGGTCAATGTGTGTTAGGTCATGTTCAAGTGTGTTGGGTCACAGGTCAGTGGTTGGTCATGGTCAAGTGTGTTGGGTCACTAGGTCTGTGGTACTAGGTCAAGTGTGTTGGTCAAGGTCAAGTGTTTGGTCCTGGTCAAGTGTTTGGTACGGTCAAGTGTGTTGGTCATAGGTCAAGGTGTTGGTCACTGGTCAGTGTGCGGTCAGTGGGTCAAGTGCATGGGTACAGGTCAAGTGTTGGTACTAGGTCAAGTGTGTTAGGTCACTAGGTCAGTGTGTCTGCAGGGTCTGGGTCACTAGGTGGTTGGTCACTAGGTAAGTGTGTTAGGTCACTGGTCAAGGTGTTGGTCACTAGGTCAGTGTGTTGGGTCACTAGGTCAAGTGTGTTAGGCAGGTGGTGTTGTCACTAGGTCAAGTGTGGTTGGTCACTAGGTCAAGGTGTTAGGTCACTAGGTCAGTGGTTAGCTGGTCAGGTTTGGTCCTAGGTCAAGGTGTTGGTCACTAGGTCAGTGTGTTGGGTCACTAGGTAGTGTGTTGGTCACTAGGTCAGTGTGTTAGGTCACTAGGTAGGTGTGGTTGGTCATGGTCAAGGGTAGGTGCTGGTCAGTGTGTTGGTCAAGGTAAGTGGTGGTCACTGGTCAGTGTTGGTACAGGTCAGTGTGTTAGGTCACTGGTCAAGTGTGTTAGGTCACTAGGTCAGGTTGGGTCTGGTCAGTGTGTGGTCAGGTCAGTGTGTGGTCACTGGTCAAGTGTGTTGGTCACTGGTCAAGTGTTGTCTAGGTATGGTCAAGGTGTGTTGGTCACTGGTCAAGTGTGTTGGTCACTAGGTCAGGTGTGTAGGTCAGGGTGTGTTGGGTACTAGGTGGTTGGGTCACTGGTCAAGTGTGTTGGTCACGGTCATGTGTTGGTCAGGTCAGGTTGGTCACTAGGTCAAGTGTGTTGGTCACTGGTCAGTGTGTTGGTCACTAGGTCAGTGTGTATAGTCAAGTGTTGGTCACTAGGTCAGGTGTGTCAGGTCAAGTGTGTTGGTCAGGTCAGTGTGTTGTCACTAGGTCAAGTGTGTTGGTCACTAGTCAGTGTGTAGGTACGGTCAGTGTGTTAGGTCACTAGGTCAGGTGTTGGGTCACGTAGTGTGTTGGTCACTGGTGAGTGGTTGGTCACAGGTCAGTGTGTTGGTCACTAGGTCAGGTGTTGGTCACTAGGTCAGGTGTTGGGTCACAGGTCAAGGTGGTGTTGGTACTGGTCATGTGTTGGGTCACGGTCAGTGTGTTGTCTGGCAGTGTGTTTCACTGGTCAATTGGTCACGGTCAGTGTGTTGGGTCATGGTCAAGTGTGTTGGTCACTGGTCAGTGTGTTGGGTCACTGGGTCAGTGTGTTGGTCACTGGTCGTGTGTTGGTCACTAGGTCAAGTGTGTTGTCACTGGTCAGTGTGTTGGGCACTGAGGTTCAAGTGTGTTGGTCACTGGGTCAGTGTGTTGGTCACTAGGTCAGGTGTTGTCACTAGGTCAAGGTGTTGGTCTAGGTCAGTGTGTTGGTCACTGGTCAAGTGTGTTGGTCACTGGTCAAGTGTGTTGGTCACTGGGTCAGTGTGTTGGTCACTAGGTCAGTGTGTTGGTCACTGGGTCAAGTGTGTTGGTCATAGGTCAAGTGTGTTGGTCACTGGGTCAAGTGTGTTGGTCACTGGTCAGTGTGTTAGTCACTGGTCATGTGTTGGGTCTAGGTCAGTGTGTTGGTCACTGGTCAGTGTGTTGTCATGGTCAAGTGTGTTGGTCACTGGTCAAGTGTGTTAGGTCACTTGGTCAGTGTGTTGGTCACAGGTCAAGTGTGTTGGTCACTAGGTCAGTGTGTTGGGTCACGGTCAGTGTGTTGTCACTGGTCAAGTGTGTTGGTCACTGGGTCAAGTGTGTTGGGTCACTGGTCAAGTGTGTTGGGTCACTGGTCAAGTGTGTTGGGTCACTGGTCAAGTGTGTTGGGTCACTGGTCAGTGTGTTGGGTCACTGGTCAAGTGTGTTGGGTCACTGGTCAGTGTGTTGGGTCACTGGTCAAGTGTGTTGGGTCACTGGTCAAGTGTGTTGGGTCACTGGGTCAGTGTGTTGGTCCTAGGTCAGGGGTGTTGGGTCACTGGGTGTGGTCCAGGTAGTGTGTTGGTCACTGGTCAAGTGTGTTGGGTCACTGGGTCAAGTGTGTTGGGTCACTGGGTCAAGTGTGTTAGGTCACTGGGTCAGTGTGTTGGTCACTGGGTCAAGTGTGTTGGGTCATGGGTCAGAGTGTGTTGGTCACTGGGTCAAGTGTGTTGGTCACTGGTCAAGTGTGTTGGTCACTGGTCAAGTGTGTTGGGGCACTGGTCAAGTGTGTTGGTCACAGGTCAAGTGTGTTGGTCACTAGAAGTGTGTTGGGGCACTAGGTCAAGTGTTTTTTGGTCACTGGTCAAGTGTGTTAGGGCACTGGTCAGTGTGTTAGGTCCCGGTCAAATGTGTTGTCACTGGTCAAGTGTGTTGGTCACTGGTCAAATGTGTTGGTCACTGGTCAAGTGTGTTGGTCACTGGTCAATGTGTTAGGGCACTAGGTCAAGTGTGTTAGGTCACTGGTCAAGGGGTTAGTCACTAGGTCAAATGTTTTGGTCATAGGGCAAGTGTGTTAGGTCACTAGGTCAAGTGTGTTAGGGCACTAGGTCAAGTGTGTTGGGCACTAGGTCAAATGTGTTGGTCACTAGGTCAAATTTTTGGGCACTAGGTCAAGGGGGTTGGGGCACTAGGTCAAGTGTGTTAGGGCACTGGTCAAGTGTGTTCAC
>WNWK01027318.1:0-26425 GCA_009830355.1 Cherax destructor
AAACGTAAAAAATTTTTTTTAAAAGACTTAATTTTAGATGAGTTCTTACTAATTGACCTGTTTTACCTATTGGACGACATATATTTGTATATATATATATATATATATATATATATATATATATATATATATATATATATATATATATTTTTTATATATATTATATAATATATAATAAAAAAGTTTGTAAAAGACTACCCCCGGAAAAAAGGGGTATATCCTACGAGAATCAGAATACTTTAGTGATCCATAATATATTTATATATATATATATATATATATATATATATATATATATATATATATATATATATATTTTTTATATATATTTTTTATATATATATATATATATATATATATATATATATATATATATATATATATATATATATATAAAATATATATATATATATATATATATATATAATTTTTGGGGAATAATGTTGATTGTTCATTTTGGACTGCTTGAAAGACCGCTGATTGTTTTGGGGGAGGACTTGACAGGATCCTCTGGACAGTTTCTTATCAGCCTGACTAAGTTTTTTTTCCCCCGGTCCTGGTGCCCTATAGTTGCCTGACTCTGAAGGTTATCAACAAAGTGGCCTTGTCAGGGAAAATAACATAGGTAATAAAAATGTAATAATCGTGTAAATGGTTTGGAAAATCATAGTTGAAGAATTAAAAAAGTTGCAAAGATGTTAATTTCGTTAAATCATCAAACGAATGTAGACAGAAGTAGATAATTTTCAATTTTTTTTTTTTTTTTAGATTCTTTGAACAAATTTTTTACATATTCAGGACTATATTTTTGATGTAAACACCTATGCGACACAACAGAGCAAGAGAATCAGGGAGATGTTTAAGGAAAGGGGAAAAAAAGAAGCATGTTTTCAGGTGGGAAAAATTGGGAGCAACAAAGAAAAACTTGTGAGCATATTTTCAAGATGGATAACTAAATTTTCCAGTAAAGGAAACTGAGCACGTTTTCAAGAAAAAAAAAATGGTCACATTTTCGGGAAAGGGGGAAATTAAGAATGTTTTCGGGAAAGGGGAATTGAAGCATGTTTTCAGGAAGGAAACCTGAAGCATGTTTTCGGGAAAGGGGGAAACCGAAGCATGTTTTCAGGAAGGAAAAGGGGGTGCTGAGGTGAAAAAGACGTGTGGTGGTGATGCTGGCTGCAACCATCAATATCCCCCCCCTGCTCACAAACATGTATCCACCTTCGTCTTCCCACGAAGAAAAAGACTAGCATACTTGTTCACCAAGTATTTAAGAACGACTTTCCTTCACCTGTTACTACAGGTTTAATGATTCCTGCTACACCTCTTCCCAGGTGTTGATTAATGGCTAGTGCACACTTCTTTCTCAGGTACGGGGGCGGCCCTCCCCCATGAAGTTTCAGATTGTTTATCGCCCCCCCAAAATTTATTATATGAAATAATTTAAAAAATATACTTTAAAATACTACTACGAATAACTTTTTATAATAGTTAAAATAATAATGACTTCATAAAAAAAATAATATATAAGATTTTGGGCACTGATATTTGGTTAGAGATTGGTAAGTTTTAGTCGTCACGCTTTCCAGGTTCAGTATGTTAATCTGCTTAGGTGGAATTGAATTTGAGGTTAAAACAAACTTCAACCGTATACTAACCCCTTTTTTTTCCCCCGGCCATTTTCCCCCCTTCGATAGTCCCAACGCCCCTTTGGGGGATCGACATTGACCTTTTTGGGGAACCCTGATTATTTTATGACGATCGTACTGCGTTTGTTGTACAGCTTCCTCCGAGATGAGATTGAATCAAAAAAACCTGAAAGTAAAATTTTTTTTTAAAATGAAACTGTGACTGTGGTATGGCAGGTATTACCCAGGTGCGACAACACTTGGCAGAACTACACTTTCATTTTATCAACTTTCAACATTGCGGGGGAAACATTAAAATTGCAGTGTATAAGCCCCCGGGGAAAATGGGACAGTTTTTTTGGGAAAGGGGAATTCTTTTTTGACCAAAGAAGCCCCAATTTTTGGAAAAATCCTTCAAGTATGGAAAAAAACTGAAGTTTGTGGAAAAACGTCTTATCGGGGAAAATTCCCGTGAGTATTTTTTTCCCTTTTTACATATAGAAGGCGTCCGCAGAAAACGCCTAATTCAAGAAACTGGAGCAGTCCTGCCTCTTTGGGGCAAACTCGATTCCTCTCGTTCCCCCCGGGTCTGTCTCCCCCTGGGGATTGCAATTCCCCGCGAATACAGCAATCTTAAAGTATGTTCGCTTCAGCAGCAAGGATTGAGTAGAATTCATAAATTCCCTGCAAACCTTCTATAATGATAATATAAAATTCCATTGAAGGGTTGGAAATCCAGACGGAATTATAGGGCGCCTTTTTAAGTTAAATAAAAATTTTTAATAATCTGTAGAGCGCGCAGGTGCGAAAGTTTCTCGCAGAGCCTATTTTGGATTTTAAGCTCTACACAACTTTGAGGACGCCATCTCGCAAAAAGGGGGGGGGAAATTTAACCCCAAACTGGCGTGTTGATGCCTGAGGTTTCGGTTCACTGCAAACTTTGATCTTTCGCCTCACTTTTTTTTTCGGTGAGGGAAAAATTTTTGTAGTTGTGAAGTGTTTTTTTTTTATCCATCCTTAAGACGAGTTTGTAAAAAAATGATTGAATGAAAAAAATTCAATAATGTTACAGCCAATTATCCATATGGTGAAAGTCTTCCCTTTCTTTATAAAATAATGTATATATATATATATATATATATATATATATATATATATATATATATATATATATATATATATATATATATATATATATATATATATATATATATATATATAATAATGACTTCGTAAAAATAGGTAATATATAAATAATAAAAAAAAAATATATTTATTTTTAAAAAACCGGGGAAAACCCCAGAGGCGGGGGGGCCAAAAAAAAAAACAAAGTTCCACTTCCCCATAAAAAATATGCAAAACAATCGCAAACAGACGTTCTTAACAATGCAGAACAACCAAGGGGGGGGAAATTTTTAACTCAAGATTTTCCCGCTCACTGTGCGTCGTCAGGAGCTATGAAGTTGCAAGGCTAGCAAAAATAATAGAAAATCTCTGAGGTAAGGCAGAAGAAACAGTCGGCCCATGGGTCTGAGCTTTTTCATGGTAAAAAGTTAATTATAGAATCATTTTGGGAAATAAGCCCCGGTTTAATTTCTTAATATGAAGGGGCCAATATCCTCTTTGCCAAAGTTTTTGGGCGTTATATAATTTTCAAATAATCTGGACTCTGTGAACGATTGTGAATTTAAATGAATTATAAGGAGAAGGCCCGCTTAAACCCTTCTGTTCACCTAATTCTACCAAAAATTATTAAAAAAGATTCCTTCAATATGTGACATTATAATCATAAGTGAACTGATACGCTGGTTTACAGACAAGAGTTGCAGGGGAACCTTCATTATGAAACAAATACTAATAAAAAGTTTACAAAATTTAATTTTAAATTTTATTTGTGGGGCAACAAACTCGTATAATTTAGAATATTGTTCCCCAAATTTTTTATCTCGGATGTCAAAAAAAGGAAGTTTAATGAAGCACCATCTTGAAACTTTAATTAAAAGTATTTTGTTTGGGAATATATTTTCCAAGTTAGACTTCAGTATTTTCTGAAATAATGCCAGTGGATTGTAATTACATAAGAAAAATTTTGCAAGAATTTAACCCCCAAAAAAATGGAACACAATCAAGGGAACAAACCTTTTAATATTTTTTTTTTTTTTATTAATTTTTAAATAAAGTTTGTACAAAGAGGACGAATTGTAAACCAAAAAATTTTAATAAAAAAGTTTGAATGAAGTGTTTGTTGCATAGATTTTGTGATGTCATATATGTTGTTTTCTTTCCCCCGGGACAACTATTTTCATCTACTCAAAATCATAGTTTATAAACACAAGTCGTAATGAAGACTGTCAGTGAATGAGCTGAATAATTTTGTTTAAGGAATAAAAGATGTATTTTGATAAGTAACTACTCTTCTCAATCTACGTCTTCCTCCTTTTTTTCCCCCCTACTTTTTTCCCTTTTTTCCTCTGTCCGTCTTTCCCCCCCTCCTTCCTTTCCCCAGCCCCCATACCACCTTTCCCCCCCCCCTTTCCCTTTTCACTCTCTCACCCCTCTCCATATCCTCTTTTCCTTCTTATTCTGTCTCTTCCCTTTTTCTCCATCATCCTGCCCCCCTTCTTCCATTTTCCTCTTCTCCCCTCTTCTGTCTCCCTTCCTTCTGTGCCACCTTTCCCCCCAGCGAAAAAAATTAACCTCAGAAGCGAGCAGAATAAAGTAATAGTGGAAACCTGGTTCCTCTTTGATCAAAAAAAAAAAAGCCTTGAAGAAAAACCTTAAGGGGAGTGCTTCCCTTTTTTTTTTTTTTTCTTCAGTGAGGGAAATGTGTGTGTGTGTGTGTGTGGTGTGTATACGAACGAGCACTAGCCTGTATACTCTTTTCGGTTTCCCCCTCTTCTTTAAGCATGTGGGGATTCTGCCCTACCACTCCACTCCCCATGTCGTTTCAACTCTTGATTAAGACTGAAGAAATGCGTCTTAACATTATTGTAACTCGTCCTTTTTTCGTCCCAAAATCTCCCCCTTTTCCACCCCACAATTTTCCATCAGTATTTTGTATCATTATCATATCTCCTCATTGATATTCCCCCTTTGAGTATTTTCTGCTACAACTTTGTTTTTTTGAGTTCCATTTTTGGTATTGCCCATTTGTGAAGGGTGTAGGTAATGTGTAGGTGAAGGTTGGGATGATAAAGGCTGGTAGTGGGGGTTACTTTGCATGTTGTAATCATGTCACCTCTGGGGCCTGTATAATAGTGCTGCAGATTTAGCTCCTATAGCCTCTCCTTATAGGTCATACCTTCATTTGAACTAATTTTGTTGAAAACCTTTTCCCTTTTCAGCTTCAGGCTCATTTTGCTTTAATTGAAATACTCTATTGACATTTCCAATTTTTCTTTTCCTGGACTTGCCCCCTAAAGAGCTAACCAGATGTGGGTTCCATACTGGGCGCATACTCCCCGGGTGGACCCGACATATGTCGGGGTTTAAGGCGTGAATGTTTTTTGTTGATGTTCCCCAAAGCTGCAATTAAATTTGACAGTCTCGAGTTTGTTGCGGCGGTTATTTTGGGGTAACTTGGTGAAATACTCGAACTATGCCCACCAAAGTTCTTGTCTTTCCACATTTTTCAGATGTCTTTGCTCTTTCCGATTTTCTAACTTTGCATTTCGGGGAAATTGAATCACTTTTCAGACTGATCTTACCTTGTCCAGATTCATTTGTAGTCTTTTTTGGGCTACTCATGTTTGTATTTCATTAGTTTCACATAGATTGTCATTAAAATACGTACAAGAAACAGTACTGGTTCTGGGGCCCCACCCTTTAGTCTCTTGTTATGGGGGTACTGTGTCGAATGAGCCTTGTAGTCCCAAAAAATACAGTTGTTAGTGTCACTGGCCTGTAATTCCCCGTTTCATCTGTCTAACCGCTTTATTGAATTTTGGGGCTCCATTCACCTTTTTTTAGACATCTAACAGCTCCCCAGTTTCATTCAATTTATTGAACAGCTGTAACATGCAAAAAGTACGTTACATTTTATTTGACGTATGTTAAGAGTCTTTTGGTACTTTTCAGGGCCCCCAAAAAAATGCCAGCTTCACCTCGATGATCATGATCACCGGGAGTGCATTTCAAACCTGCTCCCGTCTATGGGGCCCCGGGGAACTGCAGAGAGCTCCTAGGCACCCTTTTCACCCTTTTTTTGCTGGCCCCCCAAATCGTCAGCAAAATTGCAGGAACATCTCGGGAGGGTCTTCAGTCCACAATAAAAAGGAGACGGAAAAAGATGACTCCATCGAGGAAGTCCATGGACGAGCGGGGGTGGATGGAATCCGACGGGTCGCTCTCCAGCCCTTAAAAATTCTGCAGTGGAACATCTGCGGTCTGCGACAGAAAATCCACCTCGTCGTCGAAACGGCAGTCCAGGAGGCAATCGACGTTTTCCTGCTCCAGGAGACCTTAGTGAACCCGCCGCCGAACCCGCAGCCACGCATACCGGGATTCTCGGCCTACCTACAGCGAGCTGGAGTTCCCGCCAGGGGCATGGCAGTCTACGTGAGGAACTCCATTCCCCACTCAATCGTCAGCGACCCCATCAACTGTGGCGAAGGGGTTGAGGTGCAAGATGTCACTCTGCACCTACCGGCCGGGCCACTAACGATCTATAATGTGTACCGGAACCCGAGAGTCACCCTCGACCTCTCCGAAGTTGCAGCTCTCGCTGTGTCGCCCAGCCATGGCGTGCTGGTGGCAGGGGATATCAATGCCCACCATGAGCTACTGCGCTCAGTCACTCCCACAAATGAGATAGGCAGGCACCTGGCAGCAGTGCTGGAGGATGTTCCCGAGATCGCCCTCCTCAACACAGGAGAGCCGACTCACCATTATGGCAACCGACTGGACGTCACGCTCCTCTCCCGGATGCTACTTCCAGGAGCCAGTTGGGAAATCCACCCTCTTCTCACCAGCGACCATTTTGCAATCGTCACCACTCTGTCGCTCTCAAGACACCCTCCATACTCCCCACCTCCACGGTGGAACACTAAGAAGGCTGACTGGCAGTGCTTCCAGGACGTCATCCAGCAGTGGTGGGAGGAGACTGATCTCTCTGAAGACCCAGATCAGGCTACCCAGAGCCTCCAAGCAGCTTTCTCTCGAGCAGCCGAGGCGGCAATACCACTCACAAGGGTCGGGGGAACGCCCAAGCGTGATTTGTGGTTCTATGACGAGGCAGTCAAAGAACAAAACCACCGCGTCAATCGTGCCCGTAGGTTACACCGACGCAACCCCACGGCTGGGTCCCTCAGGCTTCTGCGAGAGGTGGTGCGGCACGCACGCCACATCTCCCACAGGACACGTCTGGCAAAGTGGTTTGAGTGGTGTGCTTCCTTCAGCCACTACTCTACCCTGTCTGAGATCTGGAAGAAGATCAGCATAGCTACGGGAAAGCGCAGAGGCGCTGTGCGTGCTCATCATGACCCGGCTGGGGAGGCAGAGAGGCTGGTGGTACTCTTCACATCCAGAACAGCCACAGCCCGCCTACCCCAGGACATCCAGGACCTCCAGGCCACCCTCCTCCCTGGTAGGACTGCCAGTATTCTAGAGGCATCCCAGGCACAAGACGACACGGACGTCGAGTTCACCGGTCGGGAGCTGCAAGCTGCCTTCAAGACTTCACGGGACACGGCCCCCGGGCAGGACGGAATCACCTACAGTATGATCTCAAAGGCAGGCCCTCACGGGCATGACGCCCTCCTGGAAGTCATCAACTGTACCTGGAGGGTCGGGCGACTTCCCACCGCATGGAAGGAAGCCAACATCCTGCCGATCCCCAAGCCCAGGGATCCAGGCAACATGCGGCCCATTTCCCTCACCAGCTGCCTATGCAAAGTTGCAGAGAGGATGGTGTTGGAGCGCCTAAGTTGGAAGCTTGGTCCGGAGCACCAACACATCTACGGCTTCACACGGGGAGTGGGCACCTCTGAGAGCATCACCACCCTCATGGCCAGCATTGAGTCTGACAAGAGGCCGAAGATTGTCATCTTTCTCGACCTTGAGAAGGCCTTCGAGCTGGCCAGTGCACCGGCCATCCTCGACCTGCTGGCGCGCAGAGGAGTGAGGGGCAAGCTGCTTGCCTGGGTCGGCTCATACCTACAGGGCCGGCAGGCGCGGGTATGCTTCCAGGGGCAGGCTTCTGCCCTCAGGACCTTGGAAAATGGCACCCCGCAGGGCGGAGTCCTAAGCCCAACTCTCTTCAACGTGCTGATGCATGAGCTGGTGCAGCTGACGTTCTCAGCAGGCACCCGACTGCTCAGCTACGCTGATGACCTGGCACTCATTGTCATCGGGAAGCCCGGACTGTTGTGCAAAGCCCAACGCGACCTCAGCCTGCTAGATACCACCTGCCGTCGCCTTGGCCTCAAGATCTCGGCGGAAAAGTCCAAGGCCATGATCTTTCGTGCCAAGGTGCCTGATACCAGGCTGAAGATCTCAGACATCAACCTGGACTGGGTCAGCAGTTACCAATATCTTGGTATATGGATTGACAGCCGACTCTCCTTCCGCAAGCATGCAGAGCATGTCAGGGAGCGTGCCATGCAACGTGTCACGGCCATGCGTGCCATGGCCAATCCTAGGACTGGTGCCAGCCACGATATTCTCCGGATGTTCTACGTGCAGGCGGTGCGCTCGCTAGTCGACTATGGTGCAATCACCCTGGCCCATGCTCATCCCTCATGCCTCAAGCGCCTCAGCGTTGTACAAAATGCTGCGGCTCGGGGGGTCATGCTGGGGGCTCCGGGCTGGACGAACACAGTGACTCTGAACAGAGAGGCCCAACTGCAGCCCCTAAGTGACAGGATCGCCCTTGTTGCTGCAAGGAGGTTGGCCAAATTTGTCCAGCTACCGGGCGGTGAGCGCCTGCTGAGAGACCTCCTTGACCGTCAGCGAGGCGACTTCGCAGGAGGCCGTGTCCGACTATGGTTGTGGTCGGCTGCGGAAGTGACACAGGAGCTCCTGCCCATGCCGCTCCTCGAGGACAAGGGATGCGACCGGCCAGTCGATGGGTACACCGTGCCACCGCTATGGGCACCAGAACCTGTCGTAATCCACCTTGCAAACCTGCCAGCCAGCAAGCGTCACTGTCCACAGCACGTGCTGCAGCGGTGGGCAGCTGCAAGCATTGCTGCAGCGGAGCATCCCGGGTGTGCAGTGTACTACACTGATGGATCAAGAGACCCCGAGGCCGGCTGCATGGGTTCCGGGATATATCACTCCTCCCTAACGGTTGGCTGGCGCCTCCCAGACCACTGCAGCATCCTACAGGCAGAACTCCACGCCATCCAGAGGGCCATCCAACATGCACTCCTGGAACACCACCAACCTCCAGTCATCCAGGTCGACTCCAGGGCGGCGATATAGGCCATCATGCATAGGGAGCCCAAGGATAACATCCGGCTCCTCACCGCCATCAGAAGAGACCTACATTCACTTGACGAGCAGGGCCGGCAAGCAACAATCAATTGGATACCAAGCCACATCGACCTTGCTGGGAATGATGCGGCGGATGGGGCGGCTAAGTCTGCCACACTTGCGGCCCAACCTGCGACTACAATTGCCATTAGCCGCAGGCAGGTGCACCTGGGGGCAGCTTCGGCAGCCAGACGCCCACTACCAGCACCGGGAGCATCTCGGAGCCGGCACTGGTATGACAGAGCGACACGTAGGAGCCCCACCAAACATGAGGAAACTGAACAGGAGCTGCAAGTCAGCGTCCACCGCCTGCGCCTCGGCTACCCTACTGCAAAGCGCCTCATCGAACGCATGAGTGAGGAGCTTTGCCGCCACTGCGACCGGATGGTTCCAAAGCCTCTAGTTCACTACATGCTTGACTGTCCTTCGACGACGTCCATTCGCCGCAGGCACTTCCCGATGGCACCTGGGGATCTGACCCGCGAGGACAAAGCAGCCCGGCTGGTTTACCTGGCCACCCATGATTTGGAGACACTGCTCCCAGTCCTAGCCACCCACCCGCCCCCTCGATGACGACGCCGGAGAACCCCAACGACGACCAAGACTACCCACTACAGCTATTCTTTCTCTCACTTCCTTCTTTCTTATCCCCCATCCTTCTTCTTCCTATGTAGGTAGAACCACAGCCTGAAGTACCAAGATCTGCTGATGAAGATGCGACGTCAGAAGACACTCCCCATCATGGGGAGCCACAGCAAGAAAGAAAGAAGATGACACCCTCTACCCAGGGGGCCAATGCCGGGTCACCATTTGGAGAAGACCCGGGCCGGATGTACCGGCGAACATACAACAACAACAACAACAATTATGCTCTCTCAACTCGATTTTTGAATGTCATTTTTCATCACGTTTTGATCAGTCAGAGTTTGTTTCACACACATTGGTTGCTCTAATGAGATTGAGCTGCCTACGTTCTTTCTGTGAGGTTCTTAATTATTTTATTTTTCACTTGTTTCATTAGCTGTTTGTGTGCTATGAAGCCTGATGAAAATAATGAAAGATAAGATTTTGTTCGGATTTCTAACCCCGTAAGGTTAACCTCCCAGGATAACCCAAGAAAGTCAGTGCGTTATCAAGGACTGTCTCTTATTTCCATTGGGGTCCTTAAATCTTGTCTTCCAGGATGCGATTCACACCAAGTGACTAACACCCAGGTACCTACTTCCTTGCTAGGTGAAGGGGAACAGCAGATGTAAGGAAACACGCCCAATGTTTCCACTCGGCGGGGTATTCAACCACTGATGTCCAGTGTGTACTCACCTAGTTGTACTCACCTAGTTGTGGTTGCAGGGGTCGAGACATAGCTCCTGGCCCCGCCTCTTCACTAGCCGCTACTGGGTCACTCTCCCTGCGCCATGAGCTTTATCATACCTCTTCTTAAAGCTATGTATGGAACCTGCCTCCACTACATCGCTTCCCAAGCTATTCCACTTCCCGACCACTCTGTGACTGAAGAAATACTTCCTAACATCCCTGTGATTCATCTGAGTCTTCAACTGTCCCATCTCTGGAACATTCTGTCTCTGTCAACCTTGTCAATTCCTCTCAGTATTTTATATGTCGTTATCATGTCCTCCCTATCTCTCCTGTCCTCCAGTGTCGTCAGGTCGATTTCCCTTAACCTCTCCTCGTAGGACATACTCCTTAGCTCCGGGACTAGTCTTGTTGCAAACCTTTGCACCTTCTCTAGCTTCTTTACGTGCTTGGCTAGATGTGGGTTCCAAACAGGTGCTGCATACTCCAGTATGGGCCTAACGTACACAGTGTACAGGGTCCTGAACGATTCTTTATTAAGATGTCGGAATGCTGTTCTTAGGTTTGCTAGGCGCCCGTATGCTACAGCAGTTATTTGGCTGATGTGCGCCTCAGGAGATGTACCTGGTGTTATACTCACCCCAAGATCATTTTCCTTGATTGAGGTTTGTAGTCTCTGGCCCCCTAGACTGTACTCCGTCTGCGGTCTTCTTTGCCCTTCCCCAATCTTCATGACTTTGCACTTGGTGGCGTTGAACTCCAGGAGCCAATTGCTGGACCAGGCTTGCAGCCTGTCCAGATCCCTTTGTAGTTCTGCCTGGTGAGGCCAGTGCGTTGCTTACCAGGCCACGGGACACAGTGGTAATCTGATTGTTAATCTGAGACGTCATAAGCATATCCACTCTTCCCAGTCTGACTGGAATTGTATCTTACTCCCACTGTGATCTATATGGCGAAAGATATGGATATTGTCTAGTATGGAAGTTTTTAGAATGTTGCATTAACTTAGATTCAATTTTGCAAGATTTGGGAAATAGCAAAAAATAAATTAGGTAAGCAAGTATTTTTATTTAGGTGCAATTATACACAATTTCAATTAAGCATTGTTTTGGGTGATTATAAATTGTATTACATGTGTAAATTACTTGGAAGTCCTGTATACAATTTATATGCCTCATATACATTTTTTTTCTTTTTACATATTCTAGTCAGAACATTTATAAAAATAGTGTTACATTCATCAATGATTCTGAAAACTAGAACATGTCTTTGTCCAGATGAGTAAAACATTGACATACTACTTATGAATATAGTCCATAACCCATTATTATATATACTGTAGATGAATGGTTCAGATAACCGACAAGCTATAAATTAGACACATATGCAACACTTGGGTATCTTTATTGATGAAACGTTTCGCCACACAGTGGCTTCATCAGTCCAATACAAAGTAGAAAGGTGTAAGGAGAGGAGGAGTTTGAGGTAATCAGTCCCTCGGCCTGGAGTCGATGTGTTCAGTCCATCAATCTGGTAGTAAGTACAGCATAGGACAATGGAGGTTGTTTATATACTGTAGACAAGTGAGGTGAAGCAGGAGGCGGGGTATAGTGGTACCATCCACTAGTCGAAGTAGGTCTTCGTCCAAAGGTTGGACAAGTGTGGAAAAATTCGTTTGTATCAAAATCCCAAGATGTTGCTGTGTCAGACAGGGTGTAGATGAATGGTAATCAGAGACTGATTACCTCAAACTTCTCCTTCTACTTTGTATTCGACTGATGAAGCCATTGTGTGGCGAAACGTTTCCTCAATAAAGATACCCAAGTGTTGCATATGTGTTTAATTTATATATTATATATACTAATGCACGAAGCGTGAAGAACACAAGGGAAGCAACAGTATGGATAAAATTTATCCCATATAAAGGTGTATGTTGTTTGGGAAGCTGTCCAGCAGAGAGGTTGACCTGGGATATACTCTACCACAATGTAATACCTTTTGTTAGTTGAAGAGTAAGATATGTGCAACAGTTCGGTATCTTTATTGTTGAAACATTTCGCCTACATCATCTTAATTTCATTGCTTCACTTGTTGCCTCTGTACTTGACTGAAGAAGCCTACTGTGTAGACGAAACGTTTCAACAATTAAGAAACCCAACTGTTGGACAAGTGTCTTAATTATCAGCTTGTCGGTATTTTATGTTATTTTCAACATACATGTTCTTAGTGACTAGTCACTCTGGAAGAATTTCTTTTTTCTTCTGGTACGACTTAAACATCCATACAAAACTCTCTACTGGCCAAGACAAAAATGAGTCCTTCTTGTCATATGCAATACAATGTAGGCGTTTGAATAACTTGTCCTTTACATTCACTGCAATAACAATTCCATATTTGATCCACTTGATGATCTCCATAAAATGAAGCCTATGTGAGATGCTCTTGGCAAGAATTTTCTGCTGATCTTAGGGTACTAGCGCAACATCTGGCTATGATTCATTACTTTGAAAAGAATCTAGCAAAGAAAATATCACGGAAAAAGCCACTAGATTTTGATTTCAAAAACAAGTATGCATTTGACATGTACATGTGTAAAGACACAAAAGGGATGATTGTCATTTAGATTGTTGGGCAGAATAGTGACCAACCTTCTCAGCGATGTAAAAATATCTCTAAAAATGCAAGTTATAAGATTTACTGATAAGTATTTCACATTTTATCAGTTGTAGAGAATTTATAATTAGAGTTGTACATCATTTAACTGGATATTAAGATATAATGATCATTATAGTTGTTAAGTAAAAGGTCACAAATGCAACTAATGAGACATTTTATTGTGGCAACGTTTCGTTCTCTAGGAGCTTTTTCAAGCCGTTACACCAGAGTCGCCATCGCTTCCAGCCTTTCTATAAAGGATCTAACCAGGATAAAATCCAAGCACCGTGAACCAGTCAACGCGGGGGATTACACTCTTATCTGCCTCAGTGCTGGAGGCAATGGTGTAGACAAGCGTAGAAGTGAGGATTTAGTTAGAAGGTACAGGACAGCAATAAACGTAATTAGGAAGAAGGGGGGGCGCCCTGTTATATGTGGCATTTTGCCAAGAAGGAGTGTTGGAAATGAATGGCTGTCCAGAGCGATTGGATGGGTATGGGTTGGACAAATGACATGTATGCCAGGGATGGGGTTCACTTATCTAGGTCTGGGGTGGGGGCACTGGCAACTGCAGTGGAGGGAGCTGTTAGGGCTTTAAACTAGAAAAAGTTAGTGGTATGGGTTATGGGGGGGAAACAGTGAAGTCCCAGTGTAGTAATGTTATAAATTCTAGGGGAACTAGTAATAGGCAGAATAAGGTGGATATTGGAAAGCCAGTGGCACTAGGTGACAAGGACAGTAATAGGTATAAGGGAAAAACAGAAATGAGCAGGAAGGGTAAAGAGAAAGGAGGGTCTTTAAGTGTATATTACACCAATAGTCGTAGTGCTAGGAATAAGATGGACGAGTTGAGAGTAGTTGCAAGTAAAGGTAATATTGATGTTTTTGCAATAACTGAAACATGGTTTAATATGAAAAATCGGGACTTGCCTGCCGAATGTCACATTCAGGGTTTTAAATTGTTCCAAGTAGACAGAAGTATCGGGAAGGGGGGTGGGGTGGCACTCTATGTCCGTGATCATTTAAATTGTTGTATAAAAATGGGTATAAAGTCTGAATTAACACATACAGAGTCTGTCTGGATAGAATTTTCAGAGGGGCATGAAAAATTGATTTTAGGTGTGATATACCGTCCCCCAAACTTAGATAGGGACCAAGGGAGACTACTATGGGAGGAAATTGTTAAGGCCACAATGCACGATAACGTAGTTATTCTGGGTGACTTCAACTTTAGTCAAATTGATTGGAATTTTTTGACTGGAAATTTAGAATCTAACGATTTCTTAGAAGTAGTTCAAGATTGTTTTTTGAAGCAGTTTGTGACAGAACCTACAAGGGGAAATAATCTGCTTGACTTAGTTCTGGCAAACAAGGAAACCCTTGTTAATAATTTAGAAATTACAGAGGAACTCGGCGCAAGCGACCACAAATCAATTACCTTTGGCATTGAATGGAAGTTTCATAGTAGGAATAACTCAGTAACGGTCCCAGATTTTCGCTTAGCAGATTACAATGGACTTAGAGAACACTTATCATCTGTGGACTGGGGTAATGAAGAGAGCTATCAATATGTCAGTTTTCTGAACACTGTACATGCTGCCCAAAGAACATTTATCCCAAATAAAGAAATTAGATCGAATAGAAATTACCCAAAATGGATGAATAATAGGCTCAAATATCTTTTAGGGCAGAGGAAAGGAATTTATAGGCGTATCAAAAGAGGTGAGGATCATCTTACGAATCAGTATATTGACATTAAGAGGGACGTTAAAAAGGGGATAAGAAAAGCTAAGCGGGACTACGAAATTAAAGTTGCTAGGGATTCGAAAACTAACCCAAAAAGTTTTTTCCAGGTGTATAGAACAAAAGTTAGAGATAAGATAGATCCCCTTAAAAATAATTATGGGTATCTTACTGACAAAGAGAATGAAATGTGCTCTATTTTTAATAATTATTTTCTCTCGGTTTTCACTCAGGAAGACACTAATAATATCCCAAGAATTAGGTATTTTAGTGGGCCTGAAGAAGATAAATTATGTAGTATCACAGTCACTAGCGAAATGGTTATCAAACAGATAGACCGTTTGAAGCAAAATAAATCGCCAGGCCCTGATGAGCTTTTTTCAAGGGTTCTTAAGGAATGCAAAATTGAACTCTGTGAACCCTTAACTAACATTTTTAACCTATCTCTTCAAACAGGTGTAGTGTCTGATACGTGGAAGATGGCTAATGTAATTCCTATTTTTAAAGCAGGGGACAAGTCATTACCATCAAATTACCGTCCAATAAGTCTAACATCAATTGTAGGGAAATTACTAGAGTCTATTATAGCTGATAACATAAGAAGCCATCTCGATAGGCATAATTTGATTAATGATACTCAACATGGATTCACCAGGGGCCGTTCCTGCCTAACTAATTTATTAACTTTTTTTCAGTAAAGCTTTTGAGGCTGTTGATCACGATAAAGTATTCGATATTGTTTATTTAGACTTTAGTAGAGCTTTTGATAGAGTACCGCACCAGAGACTGTTAAAGAAAGTGGCTGCTCATGGCATTGGGGAAAAAGTGCTGTCATGTTGTTTGTTGTTGTATGTTCGCCGGTACATCCGGCCCGGGTCTTCTCCAAATGGTGACCCGGCATTGGCCCCCTGGGTAGAGGGTGTCATCTTATTCTTTCTTTCTTGCTGTGGCTCCCCATGATGGGGAGTGTCTTCTGACGTCGCATCTTCATCAGCAGATCTTGGTACTTCAGGCTGTGGTTCTACCTACATAGGAAGAAGAAGGATGGGGGATAAGAAAGAAGGAAGAGAGAGAAAGAATAGCTGTAGTGGGTAGTCTTGGTCGTCGTCGGGGTTCTCCGGCGTCGTCATCGAGGGGGCGCGTGGGTGGCTAGGACTGGGAGCAGTGTCTCCAAATCATGGGTGGCCAGGTAAACCAGCCGGGCTGCTTTGTCCTCGCGGGTCAGATCCCCAGGTGCCATCGGGAAGTGCCTGCGGCGAATGGACGTCGTCGAAGGACAGTCAAGCATGTAGTGAACTAGAGGCTTTGGAACCATCCAGTCGCAGTGGCGGCAAAGCTCCTCACTAACGCGTTCGATAAGGCGCTTTGCAGTAGGGTAGCCGAGGCGCAGGCGGTGGACGCTGACTTGCAGCTCCCTGTTCAGTTTCCTCATGTTTGGTGGGGGCTCCCTACGTGTCGCTCTGTCATACCAGTGCCGGCTCCGAGATGCTCCCGGTGCTGGTAGTGGGCGTCTGGCTGCCGAAGCTGCCCCCAGGTGCACCTGCCTGCGGCTAATGGCAATTGTAGTCGCAGGTTGGGCCGCAAGTGTGGCAGACTTAGCTGCCCCATCCGCCGCATCATTCCCAGCAAGGTCGATGTGGCTTGGTATCCAATTGATTGTTGCTTGCCGGCCCTGCTCGTCAAGTGAATGTAGGTCTCTTCTGATGGCGGTGAGGAGCCGGATGTTATCCTTAAGCTCCCTATGCATGATGGCCTGTATCACCGCCCTGGAGTCGACGTGGATGACTGGAGGTTGGTGGTGTTCCAGGAGCGCATGTTGGATGGCCCTCTGGATGGCGTAGAGTTCTGCCTGTAGGATGCTGCAGTGGTCTGGGAGGCGCCAGCCGACCGTTAGAGAGGAGTGATATATCCCGGAACCCGTGCGGCCGGCCTCGGGGTCTCTTGATCCATCAGTGTAGTACACTGCACACCCGGGATGCTCCGCTGCAGCAATGCTTGCAGCTGCCCACCGCTGCAGCACGTGCTGTGGACAGTGACGCTTGCTGGCTGGCAGGTTTGCAAGGTGGATTACGACAGGTTCTGGTGCCCATGGCGGTGGCACGGTGTACCCATCGACTGGCCGGTCGCATCCCTTGTCCTCGAGGAGCGGCATGGGCAGGAGCTCCTGTGTCACTTCCGCAGCCGACCACAACCATAGTCGGACACGGCCTCCTGCGAAGTCGCCTCGCTGACGGTCAAGGAGGTCTCTCAGCAGGCGCTCACCACCCGGTAGCTGGACAAATTTGGCCAACCTCCTTGCAGCAACAAGGGCGATCCTGTCACTTAGGGGCTGAAGTTGGGCCTCTCTGTTCAGAGTCACTGTGTTCGTCCAGCCCGGAGCCCCCAGCATGACCCGAGCCGCAGCATTTTGTACAACGCTGAGGCACTTGAGGCATGAGGGATGAGCATGGGTCAGGGTGATTGCACCATAGTCGACTAGCGAGCGCACCGCCTGCACGTAGAACATCCGGAGAATATCGTGGCTGGCACCAGTCCTAGGATTGGCCATGGCACGCATGGCCGTGACACGTTGCATGGCACGCTCCCTGACATGCTCTGCATGCTTGCGGAAGGAGAGTCGGCTGTCAATCCATATACCAAGATATTTGTAACTGCTGACCCAGTCCAGGTTGATGTCTGAGATCTTCAGCCTGGTATCAGGCACCTTGGCACGAAAGATCATGGCCTTGGACTTTTCCGCCGAGATCTTGAGGGCAAGGCGACGGCAGGTGGTATCTAGCAGGCTGAGGTCGCGTTGGGCTTTGCGCAACAGTCCGGGTTTCCCGATGACAATGAGTGCCAGGTCATCAGCGTAGCTGAGCAGTCGGGTGCCTGCTGAGAACGTCAGCTGCACCAGCTCATGCATCAGCACGTTGAAGAGAGTTGGGCTGAGGACTCCGCCCTGCGGGGTGCCATTTTCCAAGGTCCTGAGGGCAGAAGCCTGCCCCTGGAAGCGTACCCGCGACTGCCGGCCCTGTAGGTATGAGCCGACCCAGGCAAGCAGCTTGCCTCTCACTCCTCTGCGCGCCAGCAGGTCGAGGATGGCCGGTGCACTGGCCAGCTCGAAGGCCTTCTCAAGGTCGAGAAAGATGACAATCTTCGGCCTCTTGTCAGACTCAATGCTGGCCATGAGGGTGGTGATGCTCTCAGAGGTGCCCACTCCCCGTGTGAAGCCGTAGATGTGTTGGTGCTCCGGACCAAGCTTCCATCTTAGGCGTTCCAACACCATCCTCTCTGCAACCTTGGATAGGCAGCTGGTGAGGGAAATGGGCCGCATGTTGCCTGGATCCCTGGGCTTGGGGATCGGCAGGATGTTGGCTTCCTTCCATGCGGTGGGAAGTCGCCTGACCCTCCAGGTACAGTTGATGACTTCCAGGAGGGCGTCATGCCCGTGAGGGCCTGCCTTTGAGATCATACTGTAGGTGATTCCGTCCTGCCCGGGGGCCGTGTCCCGTGAAGTCTTGAAGACAGCTTGCAGCTCCCGACCGGTGAACTCGACGTCCGTGTCGTCTTGTGCCTGGGATGCCTCTAGAATACTGGCAGTCCTACCAGGGAGGAGGGTGGCCTGGAGGTCCTGGATGTCCTGGGGTAGGCGGGCTGTGGCTGCCCTGGATGTGAAGAGTACCACCAGCCTCTCTGCCTCCCCAGCCGGGTCATGATGAGCACGCACAGCGCCTCTGCGCTTTCCCGTAGCTATGCTGATCTTCCAGATCTCAGACAGGGTAGAGTAGTGGCTGAAGGAAGCACACCACTCAAACCACTTTGCCAGACGTGTCCTGTGGGAGATGTGGCGTGCGTGCCGCACCACCTCTCGCAGAAGCCTGAGGGACCCAGCCGTGGGGTTGCGTCGGTGTAACCTACGGGCACGATTGACGCGGTGGTTTTGTTCTTTGACTGCCTCGTCATAGAACCACCAATCACGCTTGGGCGTTCCCCCGACCCTTGTGAGTGGTATTGCCGCCTCGGCTGCTCGAGAGAAAGCTGCTTGGAGGCTCTGGGTAGCCTCATCTGGGTCTTCAGAGAGATCAGTCTCCTCCCACCACTGCTGGATGACGTCCTGGAAGCACTGCCAGTCAGCCTTCTTAGTGTTCCACCGTGGAGGTGGGGAGTATGGAGGGTGTCTTGAGAGCGACAGAGTGGTGACGATTGCAAAATGGTCGCTGGTGAGAAGAGGGTGGATTTCCCAACTGGCTCCTGGAAGTAGCATCCGGGAGAGGAGCGTGACGTAAAGTCGGTTGCCATAGTGGTGAGTCGGCTCTCCTGTGTTGAGGAGGGCGATCTCGGGAACATCCTCCAGCACTGCTGCCAGGTGCCTGCCTGTCTCATTTGTGGGAGTGACTGAGCGCAGTAGCTCATGGTGGGCATTGATATCCCCTGCCACCAGCACGCCATGGCTGAGCGACACAGCGAGAGCTGCAACTTCGGAGAGGTCGAGGGTGACTCTCGGGTTCCGGTACACATTATAGATCGTTAGTGGCCCGGCCGGTAGGTGCAGAGTGACAGCTTGCACCTCAACCCCTTCGCCACAGTTGATGGGGTCGCTGACGATTGAGTGGGGAATGGAATTCCTCACGTAGACTGCCATGCCCCTGGCGGGAACTCCAGCTCGCTGTAGGTAGGCCGAGAATCCCGGTATGCGTGGCTGCGGGTTCGGCGGCGGGTTCACTAAGGTCTCCTGGAGCAGGAAAACATCGATTGCCTCCTGGACTGCCGTTTCGACGACGAGGTGGATTTTCTGTCGCAGACCGCAGATGTTCCACTGTAGAATTTTTAAGGGCTGGAGAGCGACCCGTCGGACTCCATCCACTCCTGCTCGTCCATGGACTCCCTCGATGGAGTCATTTCCTGTCTCCTCTTGATTGTGGACTCGAAGACCCTGCCGAGATGTTCTTGCAATTTTGCTGACGACTTCGGGTCCAGCAGAACCAAGCTGAAAAGGGTGCCTAGGAGCTCTCTGCAGTTCTCCCGGTCCACCATAGACGGGAGCAGGTTTGAAATGCACTCCGTGATGATCATGATCATCGAGGTGAAGCTGGCATTCTTGTAGTCCGGTTCCCCATCACTCAGGGTCGAGGCGGCTGCTGGTGTCTCGATTGGGCTCTGGGGCTGCTGTTCCGTATCCACCGTTGACTGAGTTGCTGCTGTGTAGGCCTGCACTGCTCTCTGGGCGATCTGGCTGGCCCGTGAAGGTTTTCGTGTGGCCCCAGCCCCTTGCGCAGCATCCCTGAGCCGGGCTTTGTTCGTCCTACGATTCTGCTTTCTTTGAGGCTTTGGCGCTTGTCCGGGTCGTTGGCCACCCTGGCTCGTGCCGGGAGCTGTACCTTGTCCCAGCTGGCAGGGGCCCAGCATTGGGAACTCGGTGTTGTAGGTCGTGGGCTGGCTCTGGGAAGCTGTGATGTGTGTCCCTGGTGGCCGCTGCTGAGTGTTCCATGGGTTGGTCGTCGACCCTGTCTGTTGCTGCTGGGGGCCCTGAGTGTTGGGCTTTGCTGTGGTCGTCGTAGGGGCGTGCCGCTGCCGTATCTGTTGCCACCGCTGCGTTATAGCAGGACAGCTCCGATTCCAGGCGTGGTGCCTCTTCCCACAATTGACACATCTGGGCTCTGGGCGTTGAATCTCGGGGTTGTTCTGCCTGAGCAGGGCTATGCAGTCCCTGGAGTCGTGCTGCTTGCTTCAGACCCCGCACTTTTTCACATGTTGGTGGCTGCAATGTGGTTGAATCCCTGGCAATTGTAGCACTGGAGCGGGCCATCTATGTAGGCCTGGGTCTTGAATTTCCCCCACATTCCTAGGTGTATGTGGGCAGGAAGGGGCCCCCTGTGGTGGATCAATACGCTCCGAGTCGGTGCCTTGTTGATTCCCGTAGTTAGTCTTTCTGCCTTGGATATGTTGGGCACTTCGAGGAAGCGCTCTGCTGGGATGGGCAAAGGGACGTGCTCGACAACCCCCTTGCTCACTTTGTCCTGGGCAAAGAGCTCCCTTATCCCTGGGTTCTGAGAAGCCATGGTCTTGATCCTGACGTATGTATCCTCGTCCCGAGGCTTGGCCAGGATCTCTCCCCTGAGCGTGATTTCGCAGCTGAGCTTGCTGGAGGGGACTGATGTCTCCAACTCCCTCACCATCTCGTAGGTGGGGAATATAAACCTGTTGAAGGAACTGGCTGTCTGAGCGCGACCAGACCGGTTCCTTCCCCTGACCACCAGGGTAAACTCCCCAGCCCCATCTGAGGCAGGATCCTCCAGGCTGGGATCCTGGGCAGGCCCCGGCACCGTTGTCTGGACCGATGGGGAGTTCAGCTCTATGGCAGTATCCCCGCCACTCGGTTGATCCTTGACCTTCTTGGGGGGGGGGGCTTGAACCTCTTCCAAGGTGCCCTGAGGGTCGTTGTTCCATGAGTAGCGCCTTTTAGTGCTGAGTCCTTGGACTGGCATGGTTCATCTGTGCTGTACCTGTCACGTGTGACCTGTCTGCTGTCATGGATTGAGTCATGGCTCACCAATAGGAAGCATAGAGTGTGCTTAAATGGGGTTAAATACGAATGGGGATCTGTAACAAGTGGCGTTCCATAGGAATCCGTTTTGGGCCCGTTATTATTTATAATATATATCAATGACCTTGACGATGGAATTACTAGTAATATGAGCAAATTCGCCGACGACACGAAGATATGTAGGATAATTTATTCAAACATAGATGTCATAGAACTCCAGGAAGATTTAGACAAACTTAATTCATGGTCAGAAAAGTGGCAGTTGCAGTTCAATGTAGATAAATGCAAATATGGTCCAGTAGGCCTGTTGCAGTGTTCCTCCTTTCTTATGTTCTTATGTTCTTATATATACCCTCTGTGTCCATGTATCGCTTGTAACGGCTTGACAAAGCTCCTGGAGAGCGAAACGTTGCCACAATAAAATGTCTTAGTTGCATTTGTGTCCTTTTATTTAACATACTGTCGGTAATTCTAACAATATTAATACATTATAATTGTTATTTAGTATTAGAATGGATAAAGAAGAGTTTTTTTTTTATAAACAAACATCTGTTTTTTGGCTGAAATATTATCTGAGTTCAATATATTTTTATATCTCGTATACTTTTAAAAAGTGGAGTACCGAAGAGAATTTTGTCGACTGGATCACTGACTTGCACTTCTTGCAGCAGGAATACTCTCACGTGTTATTTACAGGACACGATAGATAAATAACATACCTTCGTGTTCAAAACAGTAGTTTGGTACCACCTTCTTGACTTCCTGTTGAGTAAAATATGTTTGTGAGTCTTTATATAGAGTGTTTTAAAATCGAAGATAAAATTGTTATATGTATCTATACAGGAAATACATAAATGATTCTTAGAACCAGTATTCCATGAATATTATTTTTTAACGTATTGAAAATTACGTTATTTATGAGTCTGAACTTCAGCTGAATTAAAATTTTTGAAGCAAGCAGCATTACAGGAAATTTTTATCAACAGTTTGAAAAGTTTAGATTATTACAAATAAAAGAGACTGAACAATACTCGCTTTTTCAATCAGTAGAGTTGCTGACCACCTAATGTGCTTATACCTCAGATGTGGGTTGCTGACCACCTAATGTGCTTATACCTCAGATGTGGGTTGCTGACCACCTAACGTGCTTATACCTCAGATGTGGGTTGCTGACCACCTAACGTGCTTATACCTCAGATGTGGGTTGCTGAACCAATGTGTTATACCTCAGATCTGTTTACCTAATGTTTTTTTTTTTTTATATGTTATTTAAAAGACATAATTCATCATACAGCGAGATCATACAAAAAAAAAAAACCTAACAATCAATTATACAATAACAATGACTTCCTGAAGGATATAACCCGTGACTGTACATTAGTTACTCACACAAACTTACATGCCGCATACAGCAAACTTTAACATGACACTCTATAAATGAAGACATGACGACAAAACAATAACCATACAAGGTTCATAACACCGTAAACCTTAAATATTTCCACCAAAAGGCTCAAAACAAACAGTGTGGGTGCAACCAAACCCCTCTTAACATAATGACAAAAACAGAAATTGATTATACATATGGAACATAAAAAAACATACACTGCAACCCCAACACCTATTTTTGTTTTATATAAAAATAATAAAAATACACAAAATAACTATTACATCTCCATGGAACAACTAAAGATACCATCTATGACCGCGTCCACAATCATACATACTTCGCACCCTGACACATGTCCCCCCCTTCCCCATAGACGCAATAATATAAGTGCAAGACATCAAAAGAGCCCCACTCGCTATTCACAAACATATATGTCCATACTATACCTGCTAACTCATAGTAACACCCTACGAAAAACACAATATAAAGTAAGATTTAATTACAGGATAAAAAATATCACCTAACACAGTATCAAAATATTGCACACAAACTCCCATAAGTTATTCATTGATTTGATTTTCATTATGTTTACACAGACCTGCCACAATATAAACAATGACATTACACAAGATGTCTCCAATATGCTTTTAACAGAAAGACTTAAAATCCAAAGGTTCAACTCCCTAAAACTGAACACTGAAAATTCTGACTGAACACGAGTTAACATCATAGATACATAGCCATGAATCATCCCCTCAAGACATATTAATTACATAATGAAAACACTGTTAACGATGAGGAAACTTTTTTTTTAAACACTATTATAAAATACATATAATGAAACCTTTGAAAACAAGGGTAAAACACTATGTAACTTAGTAACACCCCACAGTGTACATAAGATACCCATTTCATTCTGAATGATAACAAAACAAGCTACAATATCAATAACGATAAAGAATATATCCCACAAACTGTTATATTCACATACTTAAATAACATTAACTTGAAAGTTACCAAGAATACAAAACAATAGTAAATACAGGCCTCACACACAGGCCTCTCAGGACCTCACAAACATGCACTATCCACTCATAACTGCTAGCCATCCTGCAGCTCAACCTTACAGCCGCATCATATCTCAAGTGCCGTACTTTACATAGGACAAATAAAACCCTGAAAGATCCAAAAGCTGCAAAACAGGGAAAGCCACCTCCCAATGAAACCCACCCACACCCCCCCCGTCCTCAGTCCCCCAGAGTTCACACAAAACATGACACACAACTCCATGCATCCCCCCCCCTGCAAGTCCAAAGTCAAGGTACATATTCTCAATGAGTCATCCACCGTCAACCCCCCTCCCCCACAACACAACACACATTTGCTCACACTATTCATGACTAAATGACACCAAGACAAACATTCCCGCAACCTCACCCCATCCTACTTAAATAGCCCCTTTCATCTTAGCACACTCCCACCCCCAACAACCCCTACCATAAGGTTAATATAACCATCAGTAAAAACCTAGCCCACCCCTCCCCATATAATAACCTGTTCCTACATTTCGTTCTATACATAGCTGCAGCAATAGCCCTTATCCTAACACCCCCAGGATGTTCCCTCAAAGCCCAGGATACAGTCACAAAATCCACAGCCAAATACATTAGCCCCCTCCTAACACATCCCTCCACCACCCCTATATCTAAACACATGAACCTCAATGCATTAATCCTCCCTCCCCCTATTGCTCTTACTACTCCCCCACCCAACACCGGACGTCCTCTAGGTGATCACAAAAACATAACGCATGATACGTCGTGTCCTCTCCTTCACACCTAACACACCGGGCATCCCCTGCTAACCCCATTTTAAACAAAACTGCTCTGGAAGCAAGTACCCCAAAACTACATTACCTATTGACATATCCACTCCCAAACTACCTTTCAATTTCATAGCATTAAACAGCCTAACTAGCATCCATCGCAGAACCTCCCAATGAACTATAAAAAAAAATCCACAGAAATCCCATCCAGGCCAGGGGCCTTGCCCAGGGCCTGACCCTTCACTGCCTGCCAAACCTCCTACTCAGTTATAGACCCTTCCATACGCTCTCTATCTCCAGCCCCTATCCTCTCAACTATACAATCTAAAATTACATCCCGGGATACCCCATCACTAACCCCCTGACTTATCTTACACTCAAACCAAGCATCCGCATAATAACTCATGGCTTCCGTGGTACAAAGAATCTGCCCTTCCGATACCCACGGCACTCCTCAGTTACCCTCAGAGACATGACCATCATATCTCTTCTCCGGTTCTGAAAAGTACATAACACTAACGCAGAGGGCTTATCCCCCCATAAAACTTCCTCTAAACCTCCTCGTACCCTCAGAGAATGAAAATTTTCATTCTGCAACTCCCGCAATCGGGACC
Source organism: Cherax destructor (assembly GCA_009830355.1). Classification (NCBI taxonomy): domain Eukaryota; kingdom Metazoa; phylum Arthropoda; class Malacostraca; order Decapoda; family Parastacidae; genus Cherax; species Cherax destructor. Next base: position 25,169 of record WNWK01027318.1, read on the forward strand.
GCAGATGATCAATTTCAGCTAGGGGATACCTCCCCCCACTCTCATAACAAGTCCTCAATTGCCCCTCTAGGTACCTCAACATTCCCAACCTTTGCCTCGCATCTTCCCTACCCAGTTGCCTATAAAATTCCTGGATTGCCACTTTAGCCCGCACACTCCACCATTCCACTATATCACTAACCCCCTTCCCATCGTTCCATACTCGTCCCCACCAATCCGCAAAAACCTCCCTGTGATACAACCCCTGCAACAACCTCACATTTAATTTCCAATACCCGGAATATATCTTCACCGCCCCAGCCCATCCCATCTCTACCAACACACCCCTATGATCAGAAAAACCAAAATCCTGACATTTAACCTCACCTACCTGAACTGCCCCTGATACATATACCCGGTCCAACCTAGCCGCATAACCCTGTTTAATATAAGTCTGACCCACACGCCACCCTCCTCCCTAACCACATCCTCCACACTAACCGCCCTCATCACCTCCCTCAAGCTCTGCAACAAAACACCCGCCCCTCGAGGTTCCACATCCCTCCCTCTAATAATGCAATTCCAATCCCCGGCAATTATCGTAACCAACGGTAAACCTCTCAACACATAAACCAAATCATCACGTACAAAATCATCCTTTACATGGCGATTGGAGCAGGAGGCGGGGTCATAGTGGTACCATCCACTACTCGAAGTAGATCTTCGTCCAAAGGTTGGACAAGTGTTGAAGAAATCGTTTGTATTAAGATCCTTGTCCAACCTTTGGACGAAGACCTACTTCGAGTAGTGGATGGTACCACTATGACCCCGCCTCCTGCTGCTTCACCTCACCTGACTACGGTATATAAGCCACCTCAACGGATATATGCGTTACTTTCTACAAGATTGATGGACTGAGCACATCGACTCCAGGCCGAGGGACTGATTACATAAGAACATAAGAACATAAGAAAGGAGGAAATGACAGGCCTTTTGGGCCCATAGGGGGTTTAAAACCCCCCCCATAACAGAATATTTTAAACCCCAATTTTAATGCTCCCCAAAAATTTGAAAATTTCCCCACTCATGGGAGTCCCCCCAAACCAAACCCCTCACCTAAATTTTTCCCAACCTAAATTTGAAATACCCGGCCGCTTCAAAACCCTACTAGGGGGACTTTTCCCTATAACACCCTATTACCCCATACCCCCCCTTCTTTTACTTTTTTGATGAAGCCACGTGGGAACGTTTCTCAAAAAGATACCCAAGTGTTCATAT
>WNWK01027319.1:0-26425 GCA_009830355.1 Cherax destructor
GCTTGTAAACACTAGCACACTGACGCTCCCTGGAGTGCGCGCTCAGCTGGGCTCCAAGCGAACAGGTCCGGTACGAAAGGCGTAAGACGAATCAAACAACGGATGTCGCATACAAATTTCTTACGTTATAAGTAACGGATATCGAATATAACGTAAGGTGATAGCAACGTAAGTCGAGGTACCACTGTATATATATACACTCGTTTGCACCACAATAATTGCACAAACATTAATATGTTTATATTGTTTACAAAACTTGTTTACACAAACTAACAACAACAAAAAATGTTCATTACTATTGTTCTATAATATATATACAAATATAGTCACTGGACACTTTCCTAGAACTCCTGCAGCTTGTGGAATTCTTTGAAACATGGGTATATGCACAGTGGTACTTTACACTCCTCACACATAAAACGAGTGTCTCTGCGTGTTTGTGGGCGTTTTGTGGTATGTTTACAGACAAAACACCTCTTCTGAGCATTTTTCTTGAGAGTAGTAGCAGGCACTTGTATGGGGTAGCGATCACCAGGCCTCAGACGAGAGGGCATGTGTTGATAATTTTGTGGGCGCTGGTCTATTGCAGGTGTTGCTCCTTGGTACTTGAATATTATTTGTCTGATGACTGACAAACAAAATTCACCATATTTGGGTTTGTTGTTGGTCTTCAACTTGTACATGTTATAAGCATTCAGCATGGAAATGTCAAGAAGATGGAAAAAGAGTTTTATGTACCACTTATAACTTTTGCATACACAATCAGCAAACCCAATCTGCATGTCACATTTGTCCACTAAGCGCATATTGAGGTTGTAGTCCATCACAGCTGCAGGTTTTAGAATGGGTTCATTTGTGTCTCTATTCTGTCTTCCACTGTCTACCATTTCATGTCTGTGAACTGATGTCAACAATGTGACATCACGTTTGTCTTGCCACCGAAATGCCATGATATCATTGGCAGCAAACACCTGCACTTCACCTCTACGAGTGCCAGCGTCAAACCTAGGCATATGTTTACGATTTGCACACACTGTGCCACACACGTCTGTCATGTTCACTCGCAAGAAATCACTGAGTAAAGGGCTCGTGTACCAGTTATCAGTATATAATATATGCCCCTTACCAAGATATGGTTCCATCATTGTTCTAACCACATCACCAGAGATACCCAATAACTTCATGGTATCTCTCAATGTATTACTGCCAGTGTACACAATTAGATCCAGAACCAGACCACTTTTGCAATCACACAGTACAAATAACTTTATACCAAAGCGTTTCCTCTTGCTTGGTATATACTGCTTGAACGACAGTCTGAATTTGAACAAAATCAAAGACTCATCAATAACAAACTTCCTGAAGGGATAAAAATACATACAGCACTTTTGTTTCAGGTACATGAACACATTCCTGATCTTACATAACCTGTCGTTTCTGTCAGGCCTGGTTTTATCAGAAAAGTGAAGCATACACAACAGTATCAAAAAATGATTCACTGGTATAATATCACTAAAACCTGGGGTTGAAATCAGGCGTTCTGTCGACCAGTATGTGGTGACAGTGTGCATATAAACATGTGGCATAAGCATTATTGTGGCAAAGAACAAGTACATCTCTGCCACAGTTGTGTCCTTCCACTGGTGTAGCCGTGAATTTGGTGAAAGAAATGTGTTTGCCATGGTGTACTTATAGTATGTGTTGCTTTCCCTGACAATAATGTCCATCAGGGGTTCATCGAAGAATAACTGAAAGCATTCCAGTTCAGTAGCATTGTTCCCAAGTGTACACGATGGCTGTATTCCACTTTGTGCTTCATCAAAGTCATGGGGACTGGGAACAAAATTGTCACCTTGCTGCCAATCCCAGATGCGGTCTGCTGGTGCGTACTGGATATTGACAGGTAGTTGTGGTTGTGCAGGTTGTGGTTGTGGAAGTGTGGGGGTGGTTGATGGTGGTTGTGCTGAGTTAGCAGTGTGGGTAGCAGCGTGGCCTGCTCGTGGTGGCACATGACTCATGCCAACACCACCACTACCACCACCTGCCCCACGCACATTACGCATCCCCATTGTAACAATATCGTCATCTTCACTATTAATTCGTGGTGTAGGGCCAAGAGATGTACTCCGAGATTTACTCCTTTTCCTTGGAATAGCATATGGCACACTACCAGAGCGCATGTTGCATCGTACATACTGCCGCTTCACTGGAGAATAATCTCCCTCACTGTCGCCACTAGAACTGCTTTCAATAGCTTTGAAATCACTGTCATCATCACTTACACTGCTCACATCAGAGTCTTGTACACGTTGAAATAGTTTCCTCTTTCGTTCTGGTACAGGTGAACATAAATGAGACGGCCCAGCACCAGATGTGGACGGTTGTGGGTCATCTGGGTTTTCATCACTAATTATGTTATCCTGGGCACTGCTTTCGGTTACACCCTTTTGAAAACCATGGAATTCACTTTCACTGGCACTTCCATCGCTGTTAGAACTATCACTTGGGAAGAGAAGGCCTCCAATTCGCCAGGGAGTGAGGTACTTCTTACCGCCTGGCATGGTGAACAAGGACTACAAACATGGCACTCCCACAATGCACCACTGGGTCCCCGATTTTTTTCATACTGCGCACACCCACCACACAGACCCATTCTCTCACATGTAGGCCTATCAGCTTTCTCCCGCTTCATTTGAAGCCGCTAGAATTTAGGCGTATAAATACGTCCGAAACATTGGCTCGTAAGACGTATATATACGTCCGAAACAGTCAAAGGGTTAAATACTTTATCAACCCTATACTGGGAAGCAAATTTTCTCTGTACTTTTTCCAGCCCTGATATCTTTCCTGCTTTGAAAGAAGTAGTCAGCACCGAGCAGTACTCTAAGCTAGAAAGTACATGTGACTTGAACAGTGTCATCGGTTCGTTGCCAGTTCAATAGCCGTTTACATTGGGGCAGCCACTTGCCATTTCAGTATCCTTGGCCATTATAGTATTCCAAACAGGTTTGCTTAAATTTTTATAATTTTTTCACTAATAAGACTTTGAAGGTTAATAATTGGAACTAGCAAAAAATGCCAATCAGTCGTATATGCAAATAGTCTACTTTTTTAATCTTAAAACAAGTCAACCACAACATTGCTGCAAAATTGCCATCCTCAGCGACATTACATACATACCTTTCATAAGTTTCAAGAGTTTTCAAATTCCTTCAGCCTATCTCTGGACCAGGCTTGTGTGGTGCATAAATAAATGGTGATAGAAGTTACCATCAAGTTTTATTGGCATAAAAAATTATTCAACAGTACTGATATGTACTGTATTTCAGTCACTGGTCAAATAGTGCCATTTCCAGGCAGTTTATCAGTTAAAAATACACTGCAGGTTAGATCAGTTAGTTAGATAAATACATGAGTGGGTGTGAGTTGGACCTGACTAGCTTGTGCTAATAGGTCTGGTGCCGTTCACCTTCCTTAACCCTTTGACTGTTTCGGTCGTATATACTATACGTCTTACGAGCCAGTGTTTCGGACGTATATATACTCACAAATTCTAGCGGCTTCAAATCAAACGGGAGAAAGCTGGTAGGCCCACATATGAGAGAATGGGTCTGTGTGGTCAGTGTGCGTGGTATAAAAAAAATCCTGCAGCATGCACTGCATAATGAGAAAAAAAACTACGACCATTTTTTTGGATTAAAACGCCGAATTTGAGGTGTATTTTCGTATAGTATTTATGGTTGTATTCTCTTTTTTGTGGTCTCATGTGATAGAATGGAAAACATATTACTGGAATAGAGATGATTTTGATTAGTTTCATGATGAAAACGATCTTGAAATTGAGCTCAAAGTAGTGGAAATGTTCAATTTTTGCCAATGTTCAAGAGTAAACAAATCACGCCACGCGTCCAATACACATCAACTGGTGAGTCTAATATTCTTTCACAAGTGCACAGATATTATTTATGTCACTTTTACAATAATGCAATAGTCTGCATAACAATAAATCTTCTATTTTTTGAGTGAATAAAAAATCAAAATAGAAAGCAAGAGTAATATAAGAGGGGCCTAAAGACGTAACTAATGAACAGATAACATCTTAGTTTAGTGCCAGGAATGTCTGCATTGTTTTTTCTGGACCCTATTTTGAAATTGACATCTTTTTTATTTTGCATGAAATTGGCAAAATTGTCAATTTCTGACCACTTTATTGGGTAGTTGAAATCAGTAAATTGGTGGTTTCTTGTACTCAATCGATAGAACAAATGGAGTTCTAAAGAAATAGCTATGATTTTGGTCGACTGTAACAATGGAATTGGCCGAAAATAGGGCTCAAAGTCGGCAAAATCGCCAATGCGTATACAGTGGTACCCCGACTTACGATATTTTTTCATTCCAGAATGCTGTTCAAGTGCCATTACCAAACGAATTTATCTCCATAAGGAATGATGTAAAATAGACTAGTCCTTTTAGACCCCCAAAATTACACTTACAAAAGCATTTAAAAAAATAAACTTACATAAAAGGGTGAGTTTGAGGACCATCGTAAGTCGGGGTACCACTGTATATCGCTGACATCGCTAACTTTACAAGAACGTAATTCCGTAAGTTTTCCATCAATTTCGTACTTTTGGTGTCATTACCATCGGGAAAAGATTCTCTATCATTTCATAAGAAAAAATAATTGATTTTTTTTCCAAAATTTTGCGACATAGAATGACAGTTTCAGAAAGGGGCCTCCGACAGTCAAAGGGTTAAGTGGATGTGACCTGACCTGACTAGATTGGGTCATTGGCTTAATCCAGTAGGTGACTTGGACCTGCCTCACATGGGCCAGTAGGTGTGCTGCAGTGTTCCTTCTTTCTTATGTTCTTATTGGGGAGTTATCGTCCTTTCTGTACATTTATAAGAGGAACAATTGTATCCCTTAAAGTGTTTGGGAGAAAAAATAAATACCAGAAGAGAGGATGGAAGGAGGGAGTGGTGGTGGTAGTAGTTGACACTTTACAGATCGCTTGTTCTATCTAGGCTGGAATATTGCTGCACACTAACTGCACCTTTCAAGGCGGGTGAAATTGCTGACCTTGAAAATGTGCAGAGAACCTTCACAGCATGCATAACTGCGATAAACCACCTCAATTACTGGGAACGCTTGAAGTTAATAAACCTGTACTCTCTAGAATGTAGGCGGGAGAGATACATTATTATATACACATGGAAAATTCTTGAGCGATTAGTATCAAACTTGCACCCGAGAATCACTCCCTACGAAAGCAAAAGACTCGGCAGGCAATGTAACATTCCCCCAATGAAAAGCAGGGCTGCCACTAGCATGTTGAGGGACAACACAATAAGTGTCAGGGACCCAAGATTGTTCAACTGCCTCCCAGCATACATCAGGGAGATTACCAACAAACCACTGGCTGTCTTCAAGCAGGCACTGGACAGGCACCTAAAGTCGGTACCTGACCAGCCAGGCTGTGGTTCGTACGTTGGATTGTGTGCGGCCAGCAGAAACAGCCTGGTTGATCAGGCTCTGGTCCAACATGAGGCCTGGTCACAGACCGGGCCGCAGGGGCGTTGACCCCTGGAATTCTCTCCAGGTAAACTCCAGTACTACTACTACTAGTAGTAGTACTAGTATGTACTACTAGTACTTGTACTACTAGTACTAGTACTACTAGTACTTGTACTACTAGTACTTGTACTACTAGTACTAGTACTACTAGTACTTGTACTAGTCTACTAGTACTTGTAGTACTAGATACTAGACTTGACTAGCATAAGTACTTACTGATACTAGTACTCTAGTACTGTTAGTACTACTAGTACTAGTACTACTAGTACTTGTACTAGTAGTACTAAGTTTGACTAGTAGCTAGTACTTACTACTAGTACTTGTACTATAGTACTCTGTACTACTAGTACTAGTACTACTAGTACTGTACTACCTATGCTATCTAGTACTACTAGACTTGTACCTAGTACAGTACTACTAGTACTAGTACTACTAGTACTTGTACTACTAGTACTAGTACTACTAGTACTTGTACTACTAGTACTAGTACTACTAGTACTTGTACTACTAGTACTAGTACTACTAGTACTAGTACTACTAGTACTTAGTACTACTAGTACTTGTACTTACTAGTACTTAGTACTACTAGTACTGACTACTAGTACTAGTACTACTAGTACTAGACTACTAGTACTTACTATAGTACTTGTACTACTAGTACTTGTACTACTAGTACTAGTACTACTAGTACTACTACTATTACTAGTACTACTACTACTACCACCACTTTCCCTATTCCTGCTAACCTGTCTTTTCGTCTTCTCTGCTTTTCTCTTTCCTAGTTGTGACTTGATAATGGTCTAGGGTGGATCAAAATGTTGTCAGAAGCTTTCTGAGTGTACGTTATTTTTTAATAGTTCTTGTACCTGTAATATATCTTTCTTAATTTAGGAAGCCTGGTGAGAGACTGTGTCATCTCTGAATCATTACCAGCTCTTCTTAACATAATTAGTGACATACCTATGACCGATTCATTATTGTATTTTTTATTCATACAGCTTGGTCTGTGGACAGACTTCCCTGGTGACCGCCTGAGTAATCGGGCTGTTATTGCCAGCAGATGAACAGGATAATCCAGAAACATACCATAGAAATGAATACACAAAGGTAAGGAGGGAGGGAGAAAGGCACTTTGAAAAGGAAATAGGAGGAAATGTGGTGGATATTTACAGTGGTACCCTGAGTTTCGTACAGCTCCCAACTCGAACAGTTATGTAAGTGTATTATTGTAAGTGCTTTTGTAAGTGTATTTTTGGGGGTCTGAAATGGACTAGTCTAATTTACACTATTCCTTATGGGAACAAATTCGTTCTGAAACGAATTATGGCCAAAACTCGGGGCACCACTGTAATAGAAAGTTTCAAAGCATGGTTAAAAGGAGGATATATATGTACATACACGTATAGCAGAGCTTTGAATTATTGCTCTATGTCACAAGAACTTGCGTAATGCTAAGTGCATTGTTGTCCATTAAATCATTACATTATTGCTTAAAGAACAAACAGTGATATGTTAAATAAATAATCAGCAATTCAAGGAGAAACGTAAAGGCCTTGTATAATCCTCTTAGGGACTGTGAGTCCTCACAGTACTGTATAGTATTATCACAGTAGAGTACCATCACAGTTGAGTACTGCCACAGGAGTATTAATGCAGCAGAGTAGTAACTTAGTGGTTAATGTATCACTGACTTGTACAACTTAGGACATATAGTCGAACCCCATGAAAAGGTGAGATGCATGGACAAGTCTCCGAACACATGCTGCCACTGTTACCTAGCAGTAAATAGGCTGTCTTTCCCATATACAGTGGACCCCCGAGTTTCGTAAACCCCAGAAATCGTACATTTATGTAAGTATAATATTGTAAGTGCTTGTGGAAAAGTATTTTTGGGGGTCTGAAATAGACTAACCTACGTGACATTTTTCCTTAAGGGAGTAAATTCGTTCGGTAATGGCATTTGAGCAGACTTCAGGAGTGAAGTTTTTACGAAACTCGGGGGTCCACTGTACACCTTAAACTTCCTTTATCATCTTCCCTCCCTTTTCTTTCCTCTGTTCTCTTTCTTCCTTCTTTTCCTACTCTCTTCCTTTCCTTCATGGTAGTTAGTTGACTGTAGTGAGTCTCATCCTGGGGACGATGTAAAAAGAAAGTCAGTGGAAATAATGCACATTGACTTTATTGGGTTATACCGGGTTATTTACATTTAGATTAATAATCCAGATAAAGAGAGAGAGTATTCCCACAGTGCAATATTGAGACAATGTACATACATTGAATGATATTGCTTTCTGTAGTGATATTCAAATAAAAACTATATTCAGCTAAAATTTAAATATAAACTAGTATTCTTTTTCATCGTAGTTTTATTTATGGTTTGACATGCAAGCATTTTTGGATTTCTTGGAAAAAATAAGCTTACAGGACTTATAAAATCCCTTATTATTATTATTATTATTATTATTATTATTCTTTCAATGCACCGGCAGTATCCCATTGAGGCGGGGTGGCCTAAAAGGGAAAATGAAAGTTTCTCCTTTTAAATTTAGTAATATATACAGAAGGGGTTACTAGCCCCTTGCTCCCAGCATTTTAGTCGCCTCTTACGACAAGCATGGCTTACAGAGGAAGAATTCTGTTCCACTTTCTCATGGAGATAAGAGGAAATACACAAGAACAAGAACTAGTAAGAAAATAGAAGAAAACCCAGAGGGGTATATGTATATGCTTGTACATGCAGGTGTAGTGTGACCTAAGTGTAAGTAGAAGTAACAAGACGTACCTGAAATCTTGCATGTTTATGAGACAGAAAAAAGACACCAGCAATCCTACCATCATGTAAAACAATTACAGGCTTCCGTATTACACTCACTTGGCAGGACGGTAGTACCTCCCTGGGTGGTTGCTGTCTACCAACCTACTACCTAGATTATTATTATTATCATCTTTTAAATATTGAATTGTAACTTAAATCTGTCATTCTTATTCCAGATATGGAAGCACCTCTACTGATGCATTGTGTACAGTGGAAAATTGAGTGATAGCATCACACATCACTAAGAAGGAAAGCTCATAAACACTGTAGCAGTCTTTTAAGAAAATAAATTGAATGATGGAAGTGGCACCACCACAATACCCGGGCAGGACTCACACGGCAAGCCAAACTGTTCCAGAACAGCTGCAGCCGCCGCCACCGCCACCACAGCAGCAGCAACAACAAGAACAGCAGCAAATTATTCCCCAGATTGGGATGTGGTTGCAAACCACTGAAAAGCCTTATGAATGTGAAGAATGCAGTAAACGCTTTGCCCAGGAGAGCCATCTCAATAATCACATAGTATGGCATCGAAAAGTAAAAAGGTTTGAGTGCGAGTTGTGCAACAAACGATTTACCATGGAAAGTCACCTTGACAGCCATATGATTGTCCACAGTGCTGAGAAAAATTTCAAGTGTGAAATGTGTGATAAAAGATTCACAATGGAAAGTCACCTAAATGGACATATGCTTGTTCACAGTCAAGTCAAAAAATTTGAATGTGAATTGTGTAACAAAAGATTCACTATGGAAACACATCTGAGAAGTCACATGCTAACACATGTGAAAGAGAAAAGATTTGAATGTGAAAAATGTGGGAAGCGATTCCTGCAGAAAAGTCACCTTAACAGTCACATGAACGCACACAACGTTATAAAGAATTTTGAGTGTGGTGTATGTGGCAAGAGATTTGCTTTGGAAATTCACCTCAACAGTCACCATCTTATACACACCATGGAAAAAAAATTTGAGTGTGCAGTGTGTAGCAAAAGATTTACAATGGAAATACATCTTAACAGCCACATGCTTGTACACAGTGTGGAAAAGAAATTTGAATGCTTAATTTGTGGAAAGAGATTTTCAATGGAGAGCCATCTTAATAGCCATATGGTAGTACATAGTGAAAAAAGGTTCGAGTGCGAGGTTTGTGGCAAGAGATATACACGAAAAAGTCATTTGAACAGCCATAAGTTTGTGCACAGTGAAGAAAAGAGATTCGAGTGTGAAGTATGTCGAAAAAAGTTCTTTCAAAGAAGCCATCTGAGTAGCCATAGAGTTGTGCATACCGAGGAAAAAAGGTTTGAATGTGAAGAATGTGGCAAACGATTCATTCAAGAAATTCACCTTAATAGCCACATGTATGTACATAGTGCAGAAAAAAAATTTGAGCGCCAAGAATGGGCAGCAAACAGAGTGCCCCAAGAAAATCATGTCAATGGGCACAAATTCGTCCACAATGACATGAAAAGATTTGAGTGTGATGATTGTGGTAAAAGATTTTCTCAGGAGAGTCATCTGAACAGTCACAGGTTTGTCCACACGCAGGAAAAAAGTTACGGATGTGATGAGTGCGGGAAGAGATTTAGGCAGGAAACCCACCTTATAAGTCACCAGTTTGTACACAGTGAGAAAAAAAGATTTGAATGTCCAGAGTGTGGGAAAAGATTTACACAAGAGAGTCACTTAAACAGCCATAGGTTCGTTCATAGCGAGCGCAAGGGTGTCGATTACGTCGAGTATGCGAAACCAGCACCAACGCCAACACCCGCTCCTCAAAAGATCCACCATAATGGTCATAACAGTCATGTAGCAATGCCCACTGAAAAGAAAGCTTTTGAATATCAAGACACTGTGAAAATGTTTCCTCAACAGCCATATCAGCCTCCGCACGCTTACGCTCAGTGGGAACAAGTTCGGACTTTGTGGTCATTGTAGCCACATGCCAGTGTTAAGAAACCTCCAGACTCCTAACACTCAATTAAATGAGTAATGAATATCATGTTCCTCATGAAAGTTGAAACATGTAAAGTTAGTTACATATGCATTTGCACAGTTTTATTAAGTTTGTGTGTAATGTCAGAAGGGAACTTAGCCATTGATGCAGAAGCCTTAACTTGAAAAATGTTTATACCTGAGTATGTTCTCTTGGTATTTACTCTACAAGAGTCATTACCTGGAAATACTAATAATTTTTCTTTTTGTATTTTGTTCATATATTTTTGACCAGTGTTGTCTACACTATCAAGTAAAAATGTCATGTATGAGATGTGTGTCTCATGGTATTAGGAAAAACTCTGGATAGATAATGTTGAAGGAAAGATTTCCAGTCCAAATTCCCTTTTCATATACAGTGGACCCTCGCTATTCGAACACTCCAAACTCACCCTTTTATGCAAGTTTATTATTGCAAGTGCTTTTATAAGTGTATTTTTTGAGGTCTGAAATGAACTAATCTAATAATCTAATTTACATCATTCCTTATGGGAATAAATTTGTTTGGTAACAGCACTTGAACAGCATTCTGGAATGAAGAATGTTCGAATAGCAAGGGTCCACTTTACAATTATTTTTAATATGCAGATGGTTTGTGTTGTTACCTAAATGTAACTTTTGAGTTCCAAGTATTGTAAGCCATTAAGGCTTCATACTGGAAATAATTATAACAACTAATGTATTTATTACTGTAATTGAGTTTTTTTTTTTTTTTTTTTTTTATTTTTTTTATTATTGCATAGGTACAGTATATGTACGTATATGTTTCTATATAATTGCATATTTGAGCCAGGGTAGGTTGACCTCTTAATTCTGTCCGTTTTTTTCTCATTCATTATGTTTGATTTTTATATAATGTATGTATGTAGGCAAAAATAATCATGGTAAAAAATAGTGAAATTAAAAGCACTTTCATGATTTCTCACACTATCACTATTCTTTGATAAATGTGAGAGATCATGCAAGTGCTTAGAATTTCACTTATTTTTTTCACTCTTTATTTTTGCATATTGTGATATCACCTGTTTACTGTAATCTTATAACATGTATGTATATATGTACTCGCCTGTATGTGGTTGCATATGTATACTATATGTATGAAAGAAACGGGAGAACAAAGTTATATAGCCATAAATGTCACAAGTGAATGCATCATCACTGCAGATAACCTAACGTATCAATAATGACACATTCACTTCAACCTAAACACACTCCTTCCAACCCTTCATGTTATGTTCCCTATTGGCCCTTCCATCAACCCCATATTAATAATGACACATTCACTTCAACCTAAACACACTCCTTCCAACCCTTCATGTTATGTTCCCTATTGGCCCTTCCATCAACCCCATATTTATAATTTTTTGGTCAACCTACCTTGCTCTTATCCTTTCAAAATGAGAAAAATCATCTCGACAATTCTTGAATTATACTCTCCATGTAACATCTTCTAATTTCTTTATTCCTTATTCTCTGCATAATATTCACATTATACAATGCTCTGAAACACGACATATCCAGCCTGCTTGCAGCAGTGTTTAAAAGACATGTTTAATACCTATATAAAAGTTGGCACCATTAAACAGTCCTAGAGTTTTTTTTTTCTTTTTGTATACATCAGCGACATTCTTTCCACAAACACCACCACTCATCCTGCATTTTTTTTTTTTTGCCCTAATCTATTCAGTTATTTGCCTCATCCTTCATGCAGTCGTCTGCCTACAGTCTGTCCCAAATACTGGATCTAAATTCATTCACTTCCTCCATGCTCCCTCCAATCCATCTTCCAGTCTTTCATTGTTTAGATAATTCTTATTCTCATCCTCTTACTCAGTTTCTGTTTACATTCAGTTTTCTCCTTTTGTGCCCACACCTACACTCTGTGCCACCAACCTTTGTATCCTTTCTTTCAAGTCTCCCAAAAGCACAATGGTATCAAAGACCAACTGTGACAATTATCATTTCGTATAAGATTTATCATTTCTTAAGCCCACATCTCTCCCCAACACAAGTATACAGTTTTTACAACCAGGGGCAGCTCCAGAAGTTTTATATAAGAGGGGAATAGGGATAGCAATCTGGTTGGAAGAGGGGGCTACGGAACTTAGTTTTGAAGCAGGATTATTATTATTATTTTGATTTGAGGGCATCGTGATGGTATTTTTGGCCCCTTGTTGCTACTACTGTTTATAACTTATCTATTCCTGCTTGCTATATCCCAGTTTTTTTAGCCACCTTTTCTAAACCACAGTAGGTTTTAATATAAAAATCTATTCTCTTTCCACAGTTATTCATTTATTACAGATACTCATTAGCATTTATCTCGTATGCACTTGGTTTAATTCTAAGTTCTCTTCCCACTCGCCCTCTCCTACATCTTTTATCTTGAAAAAAGCTGGATGCCCCATCCAGCTTTTTCATTCATAATAGTAATTTTTTCTTAATATCTGTACTTCAGTACTGTACATCCACATTCACACACTCATCCCTGTTTTAAAATTTCCTATTTCAATTTGTAATTGCCTATAGAAAATGTTACCAACCGCTTGTTTCTGTCATTTTACTCACCTTTGGCATATTGTATATAGCTTAATGAGGGGAGGAGATACTTTACCCATGTTCCACAGAGCATTAGAAAGATGATAGAAGAATGTGAACTGTTACAGAAAATGCAGGAAAGCAAATACAAGTGTACACTGAATGTAAGTAAGAATCTGCAAAATTTACCTTTTGTTTTTCATGATCAAGAAATAAAGAAGAGATCAGCTGTAATTAATAGGCCTTCGTTACACACAAACAAAATGGTAGTACCTCCATGGGTGGTTACTGTCAGCCAGCCCCCTTCCCCTTTTTCTGTTTGGCCATTTCTCACCAGGCAGGCTGACCTGAAAAAGAAACACTTTCACCATCATTCTCACTATCACTGTCTTGCCAAAGGTGCACAGATACGACAGTTCGGATGTCCCATCAAACAGCAAATATTCCTAACCCCTCCAGAGTGCAGGCATTATACAGTGGAACCTTAGTACTTGAACAGCTCCGTACTCGAACAATTCGGTAAACAAATCACTCGGTAGTTGACCGTTTGCTCAGCACTCAACCAAACACGACCTGCCAGAACTTCGCTGTAAACTATTTTGTGTTTCTTTGCATGTTTTTTTTTTTAACAAATCGGCCATCTCCCACCGAGGCAGGGTGACCCAAAAAGAAAGAAAATCCCAAAAAAGAAAATACTTTCATCATCATTCAACACTTTCACCTCACTCATACATAATCACTGTCTTTGCAGAGGCGCTCAGATACGACAGCTGAGAATAAGTCCCTCCCAACTGCCACTATCCCAGACCCCTCCTTTAAAGTGCAGGCATTGTACTTCCCATTTCCAGGACTCAAGTCCAACTAAATCAATTAACTGGTTTCCCTGAATCCCTTCACAAAATGTTACCCTGCTCACACTCCAACAGCTCGTCAGGTCCCAAAAATCATTCGTCTCCATTCACTCCTATCTAACACGCTCACACATGCTTGCTGGAAGTCCAAGCCCCTCGCCCACAAAACCTCCTTTACCCCCTCCCTCCAAACTTTTCGAGGACGACCCCTACCCCGCCTTCCTTCCCCTACAGATTTATACGCTCTCCAAGTCATTCTGCTTTGATCCATTCTCTCTATAAATAAGTCACCATGGGGCCTAAGAGGGTTAGTGATAACAGCCAACTAAAAAGAAAATTGGGAGGGAAAAATCTGTTCTGCACTCAAACAGATAAGCACTCAAAGAACCTTCTGGAACCAATTACAGTCAACCCTCGGTGTTCGTTAGCGTCGGAATTCATTAAAATCGGTGTTCATTAAGTTTTTTCACGAAAATTTTGGCTCGGTGTTAATGAATCCGCTCGGAGTTCATGATTCGTCCCGGACACGTACACGTGGCCTGAGCGGGCCCAGGCACTCCATTCAGCGTCAGTGTGCTAGTGTTTACCAGCGAGTGACCGCCACCCATACATTTTGTCATTATTCCAGTGTTTTTAGTGCTTGTAACTGCTAAATAAGCCACCATGGGCCCCAAGAAAGCTCCTAGTGCCAGCCCTGTGGTAAAGAGTGTAGCAGGGATGCAGGGAGTGTAGCAGGGAGCGTAGCAGGCATGCAGGGAGTGTAGCAGGGAGCGTAGCAGGCATGCAGGGAGTGTAGCAGGCATGCAGGGAGCGTAGCAGGCATGCAGGGAGCGTAGCAGGCATGCAGGGAGCGTAGCAGGCATGCAGGGAGCGTAGCAGGCATGCAGGGATCGTAGCAGGCATGCAGGGAGTGTAGCAGGAAGGCAAGGACTTGTTACCTGATGTCTTTATAGAAGGGGATTTCCCTTCCAAACAATGAAAAAACTTCCATCCTCTCCCCTCCTCCCATCTTCCACACATCAACAACTCTTCAATAAATGTAAGTGACATGTTATTGTACTATTATTTTTTTATTTCTCATTGTTTTGTGTGTAATTTAATGTCTATATGTTGTAAAAAAATATTTTGTTTTAATACTTTTGGGTGTCTGGAACTGATTAATTTTATTTCCATTATTTCTTATGTGGAAAATAGATTCGGAGTTAGTTATATTCGGTGTTCATTAAGCCCTCTGGAATGGATTAATCACGAGAACCGGGGGCTCACTGTAAATTCGAGTGCCGAGGTTCCACTGTACTACTTCCCACCCAGCCTCATAGTTACAGAAATGTCTTTTATACTACCATTTATTATTAAATGACTGACTTGAAGGAAAACTCGGCTATCACCCATTCTTTAGATTTCTTGCTACACATGCAGGACATTCAACATTCAAATAAGCCTCCTAACAGCAACATTACACATGATATCTTCAGCAAAAGACCAAAGTTAGTAAATAGAGAAGTAGCAAGTATAGAGAGTTTACTCTAAATTTATATAACTTATGAAATCTATTTTGTGGCATGTCTTTGAACTTTTTTCTATTATAATTATTTTCATATTTTAAAGTTGTAGACACTGTCAGTAGCATAGTCTAATTTTGGTCTAGCATATGTTATTAAATCTCATCATTTTGTCAGTAATGTATAATTATGAAGCCTATTTTCAAGTGAAGTAGTATAGAATAAAAATAACAGTGATCTTTACCACATTTACATGCTTTTCTGAAGTTGTTGCAGTATTTATATTTACCCTAAAGTCTTTCTTTATCTGATTTTGACTAAAACTATAATCTTCAAAGACCATGTTTGTACAGTAGTACTTCACTTATTTTTTATAATATAGCATTTATCAATATTCATTTCCATTACCTATTATGTACTTTGTGCTTAATTTCTTCAAGATTGTCCACTGACATTGCACAATGAACTTTTTTTCTTTCTTTCAATGAACCGGCTGTATCCCACCAAGGCAGGGCGACCTAAAAGGAAAAATGAAAGTTTTTCTTTTTAAAATTAGGAATTTATACAGAAGGGGTTACTAGCCCCTTGCTCCCAGTATTTTAGTCGCCTCTTATGACACGCATGGCTTACAGAGGAAGAATTCTTTTCCACTTCCCCATGGTTGGCTATGCAGATTAAATCATTGGGATGAGCAGTTGTCCTCGTGAGTCTCCCACCAATAATATTGAGGCAACACTGACCACTCCTACCGTTTTTTCATACAGTTGAATTTACAGGCTAAGAGCTGTTATCGTACCTATTTATTTTCTTGGCACCTCTAGCATCATTGGTGTTCCTCTTGGGTGTCATGGGCAATATCCAGAGACAGGACGGAGTGGTGAAAATATCCAAAAATTATTTGATAAGCAGAGCAAGTAAGGCACATGGTATACCCAGAATGTGGCTGTAAACAGTGTGGGTGGCTCTCTCTCTTTCCAAGACCCTTACAGGTTTAGCACTTGGTTATGATTATAATATAATAATAATAATCTCTCCCTGAACACTAACCTTATACAGTGGTACCTCGAGTTACGATATTTTTTCGTTCGAGAATGCTGTTCAAGTGCCATTACCAAACGAATTTATCCCCATAAGGAATAATGTAAAATAGACTAGTCCTTTTATACCCCCAAAAATATACTTACAAAAGCATTTAAAAAAATAAACTTACATAAAAGGGGGATTTTGGGGACCATCGTAACTCGAGGTACCACTGTACTTAATTTGGGTTGTGGATTACCAAGAGTTTGCATGTAAATTAATTACTGATTTGTTTTGGGTTGCACTTTCGAAAAGGTCGTTACAAAATTGCATATACTACAGTGGACCCCCGGATTTCGTAAATAATTCGTTCCAGAATGCTGTTCGAGTGCCGTTACCGCACGATTTTGTTCCCATAAGGAGGAATGTAAATTAGATTAGCCCGTTTTGAGACCCCCAAAAATACACTTACAAAAGCACTTACAAAAATGCACTTACATAATTGTTCGAGTTGGAAGCTGTACGAAATCCAGGGGTCCACTGTACTCTGATTCGGTGTTAATTGAGAGTTTACTCTATGGGCCTATACACACACACACACACACACACACACACACTTGTATACACATACAGTAGATCATCTGTTATCTTGCCACTCCAGTTTTCAACTACATTGGATGACTGCGCTGTATGACCCTTGTCGGTTTAGCGCTTTCTTTGATTATAATTGGATGACTGCATCATTTTTTAGTATGTAGCACGAGACTAGCCTGCCCCAGGGCCATGCTATGGAAGTAGGCAAACTCGAAACCCATTTAAACGTAAGACCTGCACAATCCTTTTTCACATAATCTGTTTAGGTGCCATTTTGAACAAAACCATTGAATATTGTTAAAAGGCAATTAACCAGTCTGGATAATCAATCTACTTTGTGTGAAGGTGTCACTAACATCACCTTCTGAACTGTGCATACTTCATGCTTTTTAGACAAAGTAACTGGCTTTTTGTCAAACAATTGGAGAATAAATTCATTTTCACAATAGCTTGCTGCAGAAACTAGTCCAACCCTCTCAAAATTAATGTATGTACTTCACTGATGTTAAGTATACTAAATATAGTCTGACCTAAGGTGGGTAGAATTAAGCTAAATTATATTGTTAATTTTAGCCAGGTTTGATGAGGTGGCTAAGATACAGCAGTTTTAATACAAAATTTAAAATTTGAAGAACTGTGTTACGGTAATTTACAAAATATGCAGTATCTCTTGGTGCATAAATTTTTTTTTGAAAAGATCAATTTTTTATTGCTGTTTGGCTTGATTGACTTGACCTAAAAAACACATAATAATTTATATTCACATTTTCCATTATTTCATCAAATTAGTATCACATTATAAACATTATTCACGCATAGGCTCAATAAACTTAGGACTTTCTTATACTTTTTCATGTTAACAAGTGATTTGGATATATTGTATCACTTGGTGTATAGTAAATTATTTAAAAAATCTTTAGGTATGAACTTAAGAATTGTCTTCTTGCTCATATATCCTTCTGATGTACTCTCCTAATACACTAGCTTGACAATTTGTTTTCTTTTAACACTGGCTGTCTCCCACCAAGGCAGGGTAACTCAAAAAGAACTTTAACACTTTCACCATCACTCATACATAATCACTGTCTTTGCAGATTATTTACGATTATTTATCATGGATAAAAGCCGGTATCAGGTTCTCAAATTGGTGTGCAAGAATAGTGTAATATACTCGGAGGAATGGGGAATGCTGCAACATGAGGGAGACATGTATGGACTATGCACTTGAGCCTTCACTATATATATATTAAGTGATACATGCACTCAGTGGTAAACAATGGAAATGGATTATCATAATCCATAGTTTTCATATTTATTATGCTGGTTAAATTATATATATAAATGATTTGAAGTGTAAACTTCAAAGATACTAATTAGCATACATTTTATAGTGAGGGTAGATTTTTAGTGGAAAAAAACAGCTTAAGTTGTAAAATTGATTTACAATGCATCAATGACAAGATACTATAACTATGGTATGATGTTATAATAAGAAAAAAATGAGTATGAATTGTATAAAAAGGAATTGGACAAATGTTCAGTAGATAATACTATACGGTACTTTAAATGCCAGTTTTATATAATTTAAATTTTACTTCTGTGTAGGAAACTCAGCAAATATCCTCTGACTATGAAATTTTTAGACTTTTAATTATCATTATTAAAAAAGTATTGAGATGGTAAGTTAAGAGCCTCATTTTACTGGAGTAGTTGTGCTTGTAGCTAGCACTCAATTTTATGGTGTATTAATGTTGGTAGAATTACCCACAATATGTTAGATAAAAGGACACAAGTACAACTAATGTGACATTTTATTGTGGCAACGTTTCACTCTCCTAATGAGCAAAACATTGCCACAATAAAATGTCACATTAGTTTCACTTGTGTCCTTTTACCTAACAAATTTTATGGTGACCTCTTACAACAAACATGTGCTTTAGTAATACAACACTAAAATGTAAATGATAACATTTAAGCTTATTGCACTGTACATGAAATAATATAAGTTGATAGCCTAGTTGACCATGTTCTTAGAGCAACTAGGAAGAAGGCTGAAAATGAGGCATGGTGACACTTATTGCAATTTACTCCACACTATTCAAACTTACTTTTTTTGCTAAATATCCCAATTCAAACTCTACCTTGAGGGTGTTTCAGGGGTCGATGCCCCCCATGGCCTGATCCATGACCAGGCATACATGTTAAAGAACTAAAGGCCCAATACCGTGACTGGAACAATACACACATAACCCATACATAGGAGAGAGGAACTTACAATGATGATTTGGTTTGATTTGGACCATTTACGTTACACGGTGTGACTCTGTAAATGGTCCAGTTCAAACTGAAATGTTGTCGTAAGCTTCTATCCTATGTGCGGGTTATCTGTGTATGTACAGTATGTTAAAACTATATAATGGGGTGTAATGCAATCACTGTTTATCAATAGAGCTTTTGAATGTTTCATTGATAAATATCAGATTTCTAAATAGACTTCATTTAGTTAAGGGTTTTAATGTCTCATGAGGTATTAATTAACAAAAGTAACTTTAAATAATTGTGTGATTATGTATTCAACTTTAATGAATCTACTACAGCATGTGAACTTTGTTCATATATTTGCCTTTATTGTCTCGGTCTAGTTCTTACCCACATGGGTTTCTTGTAATCTTGTAGTCTATTTCTGTGTATGTAAGAAAGAAAATGGTTTTGAGGTCTTAGCAGGTGTTAAAATTTAACAGCTATTAATGTGGAACCAGTCTAAGTGTGTTCTTGCTGCAATACTTACTACAAGTTCTACATCTGCTACGATCTCTGAAAATAATAATTTTTTTCTTTCAATTTTATTTATTGAAAAGCTGAGGGTACCAGGTAGTAGGATTGTTATATAAGTTAAGGACATTTAGCTGCTAGAATATTACCATAATAACTAGACATTACCTATTTCTGCAAAATGTTCAAAACTGAAATTAAAGTTTGTAATAATGGGATCAGGGGCTGGGGAAGAGAATAACGCCTGGCACTGGCAGTAAATTAGTTTGTAATAATGGGATCAGGGGCTGGGGAAGAGAATAATGCCTGGCACTGGCAGTAAATTAAAGTTTGTAATAATGGG
The DNA here is from genome assembly GCA_009830355.1 of Cherax destructor. Classification (NCBI taxonomy): domain Eukaryota; kingdom Metazoa; phylum Arthropoda; class Malacostraca; order Decapoda; family Parastacidae; genus Cherax; species Cherax destructor. The sequence goes on from WNWK01027319.1 coordinate 20,006, forward strand.
ATCAGGGGCTGGGGAAGAGAACGCCTGGCACTGGCAGTAAATTAAAGTTTGTAATAATGGGATCAGGGGCTGGGGAAGAGAATAACACCTGGCACTGGCAGTGAATGCACTGATTTATATATGTAGTTTAAATGAATACATGAAAGTGTAGATTATGTTTTCTTTATAATAGTATCTTTAAATCAGGGAAGGGTAAGGTTAAGTCATATTGATTTCTAAAGTGTCCACATTAGCCAAATAACTGCCGATTAAATGCCTGGAATTTCCCAATGATTTTTTTTTACTGTTTGTTTCATGTAATGTTTAACTATTGTATATCTTTTGTTAAATAAAACTCATTTTTGTACAGAGCTGTGTGAATAAGCCTTATTTTAGTAGATTTTAGTGTGTATTTGAAGCCCTTGTGGCAACAAAGGGGCTTTTGATCTGACAAATTGGACACAGAGGGTATATATCGGCTTAGGGTGAGGTGTAGTACAAGTGGTAGTAGTAGTAATATTAGTTGTAGTAGTAGGAGTAATACAATATGGTAGAACAATCAACTTGCACATGAGTAAACGGTTATAAAAGCTATCACTTGGGTTAGACAAATATTTCTGTTGTGGTTGGATTTGAGGTCTGTTTCAGTGTTCCTCCTCTGTTATGTTCCTGTGTAGTATGTATTACCAGCAGTGACTAACAAATATTTGTCTAACCTATTTTTATGATACCCAAGTAATAGCTTTTATAACCTTTTACTCATGTGCAAATTGATTGTTCTACCATATTGTATTACTACTACTGCTACTACTACTACCACCACTAGTATTACACCTCACTCGAAGCCTATATATACCCTCTGTGCCCATGTATTGTTTGTAACGGCTTGATAAAGCTCCTGGAGAGCGAAACGTTGCCACAATAAAATGTCACATTAGCTGCACTTGTGTCCTTTTACCTAACATATTATTGGTAATTCTACCAACATTAATATAAACTAGGGATGTATAATGAGAACCTTCAAAACTAGGGATGGAACAGTTGAAGTTCCTTGACCTGTATTTCCTGGAATGCAGGTGAGAAAAATAATTCAAATTCAAATTTTATTTGAATGTTTTTGTGTTCTTGATAATATACACTTGGAAAATCCTAGGGGGATTAGTACCAAACTTGCACATGAAAATCACTCTCTATGAAAGCAAAAGACTCGGCAGGAGATGCAACATTTTTCCCAATGATAAGCAGGGGCACCACGAGTACACTGAGAGACAAAACAAGTGTCAGGGGCCCAAGACTGTTCAACTGCCTCAGCATATATAAGGGGGATAACCAATAGACCCCTGGCTGTCTTCAAGAGGGAGCTGGACAGAGTCAGTCCCTGACCAGCCGGGCTGTGGTTCCTACCTTGGTTTACATGCGGCCAGCAGTAACAACCTGGTTGATCAATCCCTGATCCACCCCCAGGCCTGGTCATGGACCATGCCAAGGGGGCGTTGACCCCCGGAACACCCTCCAAGTATAAATTCTGGTTAAAAGTTTGAAAGTAAACTGGGTTTACATGTAGGTGGACACTTTTATTCCATCCAAGTTAACTAGAGTGGAGGGAAAGGAACATTAAACTTTACATAGTGATGAGAAAACAAGAACTGATGTTAGATGAATAGAAATACAAGGACCCTAATGGAAAAAATAAGGGCAATGAACAGGTAGACACTGCTGCGCGGTCAGTTTCATATAGAGGTGTTCCTTTCACAGACTATTTTGCCGTCATTGCAACCCACCTTCGCACCCATTGCCAACAATGCTGGTCTGACCTGCTAAATAACAAACTTCATTCTATTAAGCCGAGTATAGGTTTCTGGCCTTGTCACCAATGTCGGGGTTGGGAGACTACACTCTCCCGTCTTCGCATTGGCCACACTCGTCTTACTCACGGGTATCTCATGGAGAGGCTCCCTGCCCCTCTCTGTGAGCATTGTCAGGTTCCAGTGTCTGTTGGACTGCCCACTCTATCAACGAGCACGCAGAATTTACCTCCAACGGCGTCTTCGCTCTGCGGCCCTTTCTTTACCTTCCCTTCTTGCTGATGGACCCTCCTTTACTCCTGACTCTCTCGTTGACTTTTTGACAGAAACTGACTTACTACACAAACTCTGAAGATTATACCTCTAGCACCTCCCTCAGTCCCTTCTACCTCGATCTCTTGCTACCCTCTATCCCTGCATTATCCACTGTCCTACCTGGAGTCTACCTGGAGAGAATTCCATGGGTCAATGCCCCCGCGGCCCGGTCTGTGACCAGGCCTCCTGTTGGACCAGAGCCTGATCAACCAGGCTGTTACTGCTGGCCGCACGCAGTCCAACGTACGAACCACAGCCTGGCTGGTCAGGTACCGACTTTAAGTTCCTGTCCAGTGCCTGCTTGAAGACAGCCAGGGGTTTGTTGGTAATCCCCCTGATGTATGCTGGGAGGCAGTTGAACAATCTTGAGCCCCTGACACTTATTGTGTTGTCCCTCAACGTGCTAGTGGCACCCCTGCTCTTCATTGGGGGGATGTTACATCGCCTGCCGAGTCCTTTGCTTTCGTAGGGAGTGATTTTTGTGTGCAAGTTTGGTACTAAGCCCTTGAGAATTTTCCATGTGTATATAATAATGTATCTCTCCCGCCTGCGTTCTAGAGAGTACAGGTTTAGGAACTTCAAGCGTTCCCAGTAGTTGAGGTGGTTTATCGCACTTATGCGTGCGGTGAAGGTTCTCTGCACATTTTCAAGGTCAGCAATTTCACCCGCCTTGAAAGGTGCAGTTAGTGTGCAGCAATATTCCAGCCTAGATAGAACAAGCGATCTGTAAAGTGTCAACATGGGCTTGGCATCCCTGGTTTTGAAGGTTCTCATTATCCATCCTGTCATTTTTCGAGCAGATGCAATTGCTACTTTGTTATGGTCCTTGAAGGTGAGATCCTCTGACATGATCATTCCCAGGTCTTTGACATTAGTTTTGCTCTATTGTGTGGTTGGAATTAGTTTTGTACTCCGATGAGATTTTAATTTCTTCACGTTTTCCGTATCTCAGTAATTGAAATTTCTCATCATTGAACTTCATATTGTTTTCTGCAGCCCATTTAAAGATTTGGTTTATGTCTGCTTGGAGTCTTGCAGGGTCTTCAACGGTGGACACTGTCATACAGATTCGGTGTCATCTGCAAAGGAAGACACAGCACTGTGGCTTATATCCCTGTCAATGTCTGATATGAGGATGAGGAATAGGATGGAGCAAGTACTGTGCCTTGTGGTACAGAGCTTTTCACAGTAGCTGCCTCAGACTTTACTCTGTTGACTACTACTCTTTGTGTTCTACATGTTAGGAAATTATAGATCCATCTACCAACTTTTCCTGTTATTCCTTTATCACGCATTTTGTGTGCTATTACACCATGGTCACACTTGTCAAAAGCTTTTGTAAAATCTGTGTATAACATCTGCATTCTGTTTATCTTCTAGAGCATCCAGGACCTTGTCGTAGTGGTCCAGTAGTTGGGACAGACAGGAGCGGCCTGCTCTAAACCCATGCTGTCCTGGGTTGTGCAATTGATGGGTATCAAGATGGGTGGCGAACTTGCTTCTTAGAACCCTTTCAAAGATTTTTATGATATGGAACGTTAGCGCAATTGGTCTGTAGTTCTTTGCTATTGCTTTACTGCCCCCTTTGTGGAGCGGGGCTATGTCTGTTGTTTTTAGTAGCTGCGGGACGATCCCAGCGTCCATGCTCCTCTCCATAGGATGTTAAAAGCATGTGATAGGGGCTTCTTGCAGTTCTTGATGAACACTGAGTTCCATGAGTCTGGGCCTGGAGCGGAGTGCATGGGCATGTCATTTATTGCCTTTTGAAGTCATTTGGCGTCGTGGTGATGTCAGAAAGGCATGCATCTGTCAAGTTCTGTGGCACACTCATAAAAAATTCATTTAGGTTTTCGATTTTCAGTCTGGTTAGTGGCTCGCTAAAAACTGAGTCATACTGGGATTTAAGTAACTCACTCATTTCCTTGCTGTCATCTGTGTAAGACCCATCCGGTTTAAGTAGGGGCCCAATACTGGTTGTTGTTCTCGACTTTGATTTTGCATAGGAAAAGAAATACTTAGGGTTTCTTTCAATTTCATTTATGGCTTTTAGTTCTTCCCGTGTCTCTTGATTCCTGTAAGATTCCTTTAGTTTTAATTCGATGTTTGCTATTTCTCTGACTAGTGTCTCCCTACGTATTTCAGAGATATTGGCCTCCTGTAGCCGCTCCGTTATTCTTTGCTTTCGCCTGTATAGGGAGCGCCTCTCTTCCTTTTCCTTAAGGGAATTTGCCTTGAGCAAACCTCAAGTACCACAGAGTTAATTTGTTCTAGACATAGGTTGGGATCCATGATGCTTAGGCAATCTTCAAAGTTTATATCATTTAGGACTTGGTTTACTTGGTCCCATCTTATGTTTTTGTTATTGAAGTTGAATTTGGAGAAAGCTCCCTCGCGGCTGATCACATTTTGTTGATCTGGGTCTCCCCGCATGCATGTCTGGACCTCTAGTATGTTGTGATCTGAGTACAGTGGTCCCTCGGTTTTCGTGCATCTCCAAACTCAAACATTTATGTAAGTGTATTTTCGTAAGTGCTGTTGCAAGTGTATTTTGGGGGTCTGAAATAGACAACCTCGTGACATTATTTCTTAAGGAAGTAAATTCGTTCGGTAATGGCACTTGAGCAGCATTCTGGAACGAATTTTCGGCGAAAACCGAGGGACCACTGTATATTGTTTTTGATATGATGACATTTCGTATCAGATCATCATTGTTGGTGAAGATGAGGTCCAGCGTATTCTCTAATCTTGTGGGCTCTACTATTTGCTGGTTTAAGGTGAACTTGGTGCAGAGATTTAAAAGCTCATGCATGTGTGAATTTTCATCTGAGCTGCCTCCTGGTGTTATTTCTGCTACCACATTGTTTGCAATGTTCCTCCATTTTAGGTGCCTGAGGTTGAAATCCCCCAGTAGCAAGATGTTGGGGGCAGGAGCTGGAAGATTTTCCAGACAGTGGTCAATTTTCAGAAGCTGTTCCTGGAATTGTTGGGACGTTGCATCCGGGGGCTTGTAGACAACCACGATGACCAGGTTTTGATTCTCGACCTTTATTGCTTAATACTTCAACTACATCATTTGAGGCATTTAGTAGTTCTGAACATATAAGTGACTGTGATATACAGGCCCCCCCCCTTTTCCTGTTCACTCTGTCACACCTGTATAGGTTGTAGCCCCGGGGTCCATATTTTATTGTCCAAGTGATCTCTTTTGTGGGTCTCTTGGGAAAACCGCAAAAAAATAGCATTTGGGCTCTGTAAGCAGTCCACGAATGTAAGGACCTTGTTGTTTGTTGCTGGCTTTTCCCCGTATATTAGCAAAGATGAATGTAGTTGGATTGGTGGTATGGGGGGGGGCTTTTTTTCCCGCTGCAATCCATACCCCACTAATCATCCATCTCCCCCTTACAATCCATTCTCCCTGCATCCTGTCCTGACCCCGGGCTGTATAACCCCCCGTGGTTTAGGGTTCTTTTTATTATAATATAATAATAATGGAAAAAAAAGGACCCCAATGGAAATACAAGGATCCAAATGGAAATACAAAGGGCCCCAATGTAAAAAAACCCCAAGAAAAAAAACCCCCTTTGGAAAAAAAGGAAACCCCCAAAGGAAAAACAAGGACCCCAAAAAAAGGAAAAAAAATACAAGGACCCCAAAAGGAAATACAAGGATCCAAATGGAAATACAAAAGGGTTAAATGGAAATAAAAAAAGGAAAAACCAAATGGAAATACAAGGGGTCCAAATGGAAATACAAGGATCCCAAAAGGAAATACAAGGATCCAAATGGAAATACAAGGATTCCAAAAGGAAATACAAGGATCCAAATGGAAATAAAAAGGGGTCCCCAAATTTTGGGGGAAATAAAGGATCCAAATGGAAATACAAGGGTCCAAATGGAAATACAAGGATCCAAATGGAAATAAAAAAGAAAAACCAAATGGAAATACAAGGGGTCCAAATGGAAATACAAGGGGTCCAAATGGAAATAGAGTGGACCCCAGAGTTTCGTAAAAAAATTCACCCTGAAGCCCCCCCCCAAATGCCATTACCGAACGAAATTTTCTCCCCCTTTAAAGGAAAAAAATTTCCCGTAGGTTAGTCCACAGACCCCCAAAAAAACATTACAAAAACTTACAAAATTATACTTACATAATTGCACGATTTCCGGGGGATTCGTTAACCAGGGCCCCCTGTACAAGGATCCAAAAGAAATACAAGGATCCAAATGGAAATACAAGGATCCAAATGGAAATACAAGGATCCCAAAAGGAAAACAAGGATCCCCCCTGAAAAAAAAAGGACCCCCAAAAGGAAATAAAAGG